>JMFS01138090.1:0-14907 GCA_000699545.1 Podiceps cristatus
CTATCAAAACCTTGCCACGCAAACCCAGTACAGCTTGCAACGCCTGCCTGGGCTGCTGGGAGAGGTGGATGGGAACCAAGACAGGCAGAAATGGATCCACTCAGGATCACTTTGTTTCCTCCACCATTCTGCTGATTCGGGGGGAACATTGAGCTCCTCCTGGGCTAATCATATCTTCTTAAGCAAGATGTCTTCTTCCTTCTTTAAGGATTGAGAGAAAAAAGGAAACTTTATGTATGTGCCTTCACATACTGAGGATGCAGATTCCCCAGTTATGTTTTGTTATCTTTTTTATCGTGTTTGATTAGGTCGAAGTAAAATGGATATTATGAGAATAATGAGGTGTTAAGAAACAATCCATTTAAAAGGTTTTGTGTCTTAGAAACCTGAAAAAAAAAAAAAAAAAAAGAGTCTGAAAAGAGTCTGGCAGGCTGGCATTGGTGTGCGAATTTAGGGATGGTGCGAACTGTTGCAGCAGGAAATGACCTGCTCCCTGTGTTACCCTGCAATATCCCAGTGCTGTATAAACAGGGGAGGACGAGACCTTTCTGCTTTGGAGAAGGAGAGGAGGCTAATCAGAGCTGTTATCCCTGTGCTCTCTCCATCCTCTCGGGAAAGCCGGAGCAGAAAAGATGCTGCCTTACACACTATCTGGGGAGTGAAGTGGAAAGCCTGCGTAGAAACCTTGCAAACACTAAGAGGAGATGAAGCAGCTATGGAGGACCTTGACCAAGCGTCATCTAAAATGGTATAGGCATAGCCTACATGGTTTTCTGCACATATCTCCCAGTTCTGAAGGGCGAGGACAGGATGGCAGATGCAGTTCTTCATCCCAGACAGGTCAATGAGCCCAGACCGAGCTTGGTGCTCCTTGGGCTGGTTGACTAGTAGCTAACTCAGGTGTGGTGTTGCTGTATGGTGCAGATACACACCTCACCCTCTGCCCGAGAAAAGTCAACAGTGCTGCATCGTTCCACTTGTTGCTTGGCTTCACTGTGGAAAACTCACCTAGAAGTGTCTTCGTTTACATACAGCACAGATGCAAAGCACACTTTCTTTTAGATTTGATGTGGCACAGTTTGCTGTCCATAGGCCGATGTCACCCAGGAAATGCTACATGGTAGCCTGCAGTTGTTCTCCCATTTTAATTTCTGAGATGAGCCTAAAGAACCCAAACCCTGCAATGCAGTGCCCTATTGTGACTAAGGGGTATTTCCTCTCATCAAGATGAGACAGAGCATATTGGAACCTGAAGCCTGGAGGGCTCTCAGATGGATAATGTAGCTGTGCTATTTAATTAATTCAAATTGGTTGGGACCCTGACAAGTTGCCAGCATGCCTAACAGGCAGAGATTGTACATGCCCTTGCTTAGGATACTTCTGTAGAGCATACAAGAAGTTAAGAGCATGCAGCCAGGCACATTCTAACAACTTGCATCCCACCTTGCATTTTCTGGTTTTAAAACCTATCTGGATGAGTCAGAAGTAGTACACAGAGAATTCAGCTACTAGTGCAAAGAAGGCACACGTCCAGGACCCCTTCTTTTACTGTGACATTAAAGCCTGCAATTTCCCCTATTGGGCTGTTATTCTTTGTGTTGTGATGGTGCCAAGATTTCAAAATGACAGTCAGGGCTCAATACCGTGAGCACATTAAGGACCTGGTGAGACCCAAACCCTAGCCCTTGAAGCTGAACAGTTCAACTGATAAGGTGTAGAAGGATGGGGTGAGAAACAGAGGCATGGAGACTTGGAATGACTTCTGCAAGATCACGCAGTAAGCCAGTAGCAGAGACAAAATTAGATGAAAATTAAGTCTAGCATAAGAGGCTATTCATTCACCATTTGAGAAACAGATGTGAAACTCCCTTTGATGGGGCTCAGACCTGCTCACGTACACGTGTAATGAATGGATAAAATTTCGGTCTTCAGCCAGAAATACCTCAGCAAACTAGCCATACTGAGACTCCAGCTTTTCCTGTCACAGGACTTATGATATCATCCCTATTCAAAATTGCACAGAAGACTGAAAGTTGAACCAAAGTTTGTCCTTATTAGTGATGCAGAAAAAGTCTGTGCAGAGCAGATGTGTAAGAAGAATTTCAGGGCCAGTCTGAGGACAGATAAACATAGCTGAATGTGAAGACAAGTGCACACACTCTTGCTTTGCTGATTGTAAGTGATCTCCTAAGCGACAAAGCCCGAGCCACCCCTGGAGTCTGTGCAGAGGCTTCCACAGATGTCAATGGAGCTAAATCAGGCCTTTAGAGAGAGTTGGTGATATTCTGGTGAATAAAAAAAATCTGTGTCCAGTGCCAATAGAAAGCTGCAAAGATAATAGTGCAGTGCTCTACAGGATCGTGAACTCACACTCACAGAGACACTCAGCTCTGCATCAACAACACACCCACATTATTCTTGCAAACTCCTGAATGGAAACCTTCCAAAAACAATACCACAAAATACATATCTATCCTTCTCTTTCTGATAGGCAGTGGTGTAGTTAAGGGTAGACTTGGTTAGACACAGTATAATCACTTTTTATTTTTGGAGGCAAAAGTTTGCCTGCTTTTTGGCAGCTGTAAGTGTGGGTACGCCACGAAAAAAACCCCATCAGCCTTGTTTACCTTACATAGCTTCCAACCCTTTTACTTACTGAAACTGTCTCTGAGATGGTGTCTTTTATGTACACTATGGTATACATGATGGTGCTGTGATAGAAGCCTTAATAATATCCCAATTTCTTGATAAATCAGACATTGTCTTCACATATTTGTCTGGGATGTTAATTAAACAAAACAAAACAAAACCCGAACTTTGCTTACAGACTTTTTTTCTTGCTTTGAAAGGCCTATTCTTGACAGTACCAAGGGTGGCGGTCTCTCTCAGCCATCTCCTGTCTGACTTGTCCCCTGCTGAAAAGCATGGATAGTCATCACTCTTCACAAGAGTTTGTCTTCATGGCTCGGGTTTTCAGAATGTGCAGCCACATTGACGTAGATGTACAAGTGACAAAAGCACTGTGGTAAATCTTATCTGGCAGCTGGCTTGCTGAAAAGGACCAAAATGGAACAGACAATTTGCTGTAAGGGCTGATCTTACATCTGATGCAGTGAATGGGCAACTTTCTGCTGTCATTCATGGGCTTTGGATCAAGCCACCAACTATCATTTGGCCTGTTTTACTCAAAAGCCAGAAAATGTCAGAGTCAATATGATTTTGTTTTGTTTTGACCTGTTGTGTATAGCCAGTATGTTGCAAACTTAAGTACGGAAAATATTTTTGCAATAAACAAGTCTTTTTCACTGATTTGTTATAAAACATTGTTCTAAGATAGCTTGTTTTTGCTGAAATTTGAATCACCTTTATGAGACAACATGCCACTAGTGAGAGGTGCCTTACTTTTACATTCACTGACTTTGCATGTTTTAGTTAACTTTAATGTTTCCGGAACACGAATTCTTCTCCCCAGAACCCTCCTTTGTTTATTAAGCAGAAGAAGGGCAGAGGAAATAGCTAGATGTACTATTTGGAGGTTTATTTTTGCAAAGTTGGACAGTTTTTACAATGTTTGGCAGTAGACCTTCAAAGTTCATTCAGGAGCCTGTGTCAAGAATCTAAGGACCCATTGCAGCCCATTGCATTGCAACTGTATCAACTACAGGAGGACCCATCACTTTGGGACCCGTGCCTCCAGCTGAAGAAAATTGGAGGAGACAAAGGTATTTGAATCCTACTCATAGACTCGTACACTGCATTTGAATCATACTCATAATTTCTCAAAGTTCAGGAATGTTCTGATCAAAGACTGCCTTTATTGCATCCACTGCATAAAGGAGACCAAATTCAAAACTTGCTTGTCAACCCAGGTCCAAATTTCTCTGAAGTTTATTTTGGGGCTGAATAGCTCTGCTCCTTAAATATCTGGGAAGAGGCTCAGTGGAGAATTGAAACTACAGGAGTTATATGATGATGTAATGTGTTTATCTTTTGCTATTTCTCCATGTTTATTTAAAAAGCACCCATCAGAATGACTCCACACACTTGGGTAATTATTTTAAATATACACACAGCTATGGATAAAAATCCGAGATATCTTAATTTGCTCTACTGCAACAGTTCCTGTGCCAAAGCAAGAGGCTCCCTCAACTTGCCATCTTGATTCGCTCAACCTGTCATCTGCAATAAAAACTAAGAAAATAGATGCATCTTGCCAGGATGCCCCAAGTCAGTGAATTTGAGGTTTTTCATACAAAGAAGGCAGATGCTGCTCCAGAATGGAGGACTCTGCCAGGGAAAATACCTGATATCAGTGCCTCCTTCCTAAACAATGGATTTCTTTGCCTAGGGCTGCACCTGTGGCAATATCATGTGTGGGAAGAAGATCTCTCAAATAGCCACAAGCCAAGTACACTGGCTAAACCCATCTATTCCTCTTCAACAATATATTCTGACTTATGTTTCGGAGGTTGTAAAATGCTAGCCTTTTGGAGCTCTTCCACACTGGAAAATTGCATCATGATAAAACACAACCCCGAGGAATCTTGGTAATTAAGACAATGCTAAACATGCTGCTAAACATTGAACACAGACAGGGACTGTTGTGTTTAACATCACATCAGCTGGTTGTGGTTAAACCCATAGGCTGACCAGCTGCCACAATGCTAAACATGATGGCGTCTGCCTGTGCTGAATATTTAGCAGCGTGTTAGCAGCCCTAACTCTCAAGGGTCTTTTTGCTTGCATGATCTGATTTTCTAGTGTAGGCAAACATTACACTGATATATGTGACTGTTGCGAGGTACCAGATTAACCAGATTGGAACAGTTTACATGGTACTCTGATTTATGTCAAGGACTTTACTCTGTTGAGCTCCTGACTAGAGCGATTGCAAACACCATGTTAGTTCATGCCTTGCCTTTGTTCCTGCACAAAGTGTCTCTGACCCCAGCACAGCTGGATTGTTATTGCACTGGACTGATGGTGAAAATAGCAGACGCTTTTTTTTTTTTTTTTTTTTTTTAACAGAGGTCTTATCATAGCACAGGAGAAGGGGGAGAAAAATGCTTGAACGGTATTTATGTACCAGCAAGATGGTGAGGAAAGAAATGACAAGCATCTGCTTTCCTTCACATGATCGGGCATGATGTATTGGAAGTACTCTCAGTTCGATAATGTAAAAGAATAACACAAAGTTAACTCTACTAATGGATCAGTTCCAGAACTATTTCAGCCCCAAGAAATATGTGACATTTGGATGTCTTTTTTTATTTATTACCAGATATCAGACTCCTGCAGAAACAATAGATCAGTATGGGAATGGTCTAAAAATTAAGGCCAAGTTTGTGAGTTTGTGCAGCTTGATGCATGAGAAACTCCCCACAAGACTACTGGGATGACCAGATATTTGTCTTTTGAAAGGGCAAATAGAAGCATGCAACAAGTGAAATCAGTGTTTCTTCTGAAAATGAGGACCCCTCCCCTAACAAATGACACACATGGCTTAAAGGTATGAAATGGAAACCTAGGTAAGTATTATTAAAATAACATCTGGTCTGAGAGATGGTCAGCTTTTATTGCAGCTTTTCCATAGGCAGACGGGCTGCTTAGGGTCTTTCTCCTCATTTTAGCTGCTGATATCCTGGTCACTGAAATTATAGCTTCAGCTGCACTACTTAAAGTTTCAGCGTTGTTGGAACTTAGTATTTTGAGGTTTCTTTACACCTGTCAGCTTTTACTGAAATTAATCAGTGGCTTCTGTTATGAAGCAGAGATGATGAAAATAACGAAGAAAATGTTAACTTTGTTTTTCCTAAGAAACAGTGTTAAAATGAATGTGTTGCATTTTCATTAATGACAGATGTTTGGTTTTTTATAGTTTTTGATAATTTTTTACCTCTTTTCCCATCATTTTTATAAGAAGGGAAAAGCAGTTAGTAAAGGAGCTGGTATTAGTACTCTGGGTCCAAACAGAAGTCAGAGATTTAGAAGATACAAAGGATGAGTTTGAGCCTATGAAAAGAGTGCTCAAAAGAGAGAATGGGCATATTTGAGCTTTTCATGCAAGCATGGGTGCCCCTCAAGGAAGAAAGGGAGTATGCACAGGCTGTGGAAGAGGAGGGTGAGCTCTGCTACTAAGTGGGTTGAAGAGGGATGACATGGGAGTACAGAGGGCTGTAACAAAACTAAACCCTCTGTGACATCCTTCTCTTAACTGCATTTTCACTTCTAATAAAACCCTAAACCTAGACAGATCCTTCTAAGTGAAATAACATCGATGCCGGGGATCTGTTTTTGTACATAACCATCACAGTTTAAACAAGGGCTTATATCAAGTGAACTTCCCTCCAGCTTCATGGTGTTTCCAACACTATTGGTATCCATCTGGGCCAAACAGCTCTTTTTCCTGGCTCTTCTTCAAATGTTTCCCCCCTCAGTGCAGACCCTGGAGAGGGTAGGCATCTTCCCCCCCTTTGGGCTGGCAGCTGGGCTTTTACCTGGGCTGCCGCCTGACCTCAAAGCTACTGCTTGGGAGACAACTAACATCAGATATATGGAGGTAGAATCCAAACCTCTCAGAAGCCCGACCAACATGTGACAACACAGCTATAGAGTAATTTCAGATGAAGTGGGTATGAAACTGAGGATAAGGCTATTGGCTGAGGATGAAGAAGGTCCAGACTATAGAAATTCTGCACAGAGGAAAGGCTGGGAGAATGAAGAGGGCACGGGGAGGGAAACAGGTCTGTTCTTGCCAGCTAGTACAAGAGAGCAGCAAGATGTCAGTGAGGTAATATCAGAGATGTGAACCTGAGCCAAGGGGAATTGATTTGGGGAGAGAAGATTTAGGAGTCATCAGCATAAAGATGATAAAAGAGGTGTTGGGAGACAATGGCGTGTCCCACAGGGAAAGTGTATTACAGAGAGGGAAAGGCAAATGGACATTGACAGGCTACTGGGCATGTGAGCTGGGATAGGAAGTGGGTAGAAGATGGAAGATTATAGAAACTGCAGAGAAGTTGGGACAGCTTGAAGAGGAAGGAAGGAAGGAAGGAAGGAAGGAAGGAAGGAAGGAAGGAAGGAAGGCAGGCCATATTCATAAGTAGAATAGCTGAAGCATATGGATACAGGGATGGTCTTCAACAGAATTTGACTCCAGCTGAAAGATTCCAGTGGCAGGGAGCGAGCTGCAGAAGTAACAGGCACAATGCTCAGGTCAGGTTGCATGCTATGGAAAAGGATCAGAATATTCTGACTTTGGGATGATTCAGAGATTAATGAATGTGCAGAGCACTGGTAAACTCTGAAGTCGGGATATAATAAGCAAAAAGGATATTTCATTCTCAGTGCATACCCACAGCTTTCACTATGCCAAAGAAACGCTGTAGGTACTAGTGAGGCTGCAGAAACCCTCTTCTTCATGTCCTTAGCAGCTTGCAAATCTATGACCCAGGCCCAAGGATGCTCCTCACCCAAAGTGAAGCAAGAATGCTTATGGATATTTGTTGTCAGTCCCAGTTTGCCTCATTCTGGTAAGGATTTCACTTCTAAGCTTCATGGCCAAAAAAATCCTCATTTGACCTAAATTCCTTTGCAATGTCTAAATCAAGGGCTTCCTAGTTCTTGCTGAACCCCTAAAATGCTTCGGTCAAAAGGTGCACAGAGCCTAAACTGGCATTTAAGTAAGATCAATTTGGGCCAAAGGGATCATGGTATGATTCTGTCTGAATTTCCCCTTAACATCAGCCATCAATAGACCTAGTTCTGTATCTCTGGTGCCCCAGTCCTCTGGAGAAGAAGGAGGTAGTTTTTCCCCAAGAAGTGGCAACAACAACCAGCCTGCTTTCCTGATCCCAGAGAATGTAGTAGGGTGAGTTGATTATAATATAGATAACCAGATAAAACCCTGTATTGCTATAGTCCTTAGGATCCTCTATAATCACTATAGTATTCTGATTTTGGAAAGGGAAAAACTGTTGTGCATAAAGAGGCTGTGTCACCTGGGCTCTTCAAGAATTACACCCTAAACACTCATGATTTTCTGCTTGTGAATTGTGAAAACCTTTCCTGTCTAGCCCCATAGTTATCTCATCTAATGGGACAGCAGAATAAGCAAGCAGAACTGTTGAAGGATTTACTTGCTGAGCCAAAAATGCCTGTAAGTAGTTAACTAGTATTTAGCCTTGCTGAACTTTCATAACACTGCCATTGATAACCAAGTGGGACGTGCACGGCACAGGCTTATGGAAAAAAAAGAGCTGGACTTGCCCTTTCTCAATTATAAGAAGCCTCTTAAGCCCCAGGTGGTAAAAGATGTCAAAGTTAAGATGCCAGTAAAAAGAGACAGCTGAAGGCAAAGCCATTGCCCATTTTCTCTGGTAGAAATGTACTGAAACTATGAATGGGGTGGTCTGGTAGCATGTGCAGTAGGAGTTACATTGTATTCTCCTGAAAAGTGGATCTGCGGCAAAAGACCACAGAAAACAGAAGGAAGGTCATTGGCATGGGGGAAAGCTTTTGTGTTCAAACATTTGGGTGACAATGTAAGCACATTGTGAGTAAGAGGCTACAAGAAGGTTAAACCAAGGGTATTCACGCTTTTATTTGTAAGTCTAAAACCAATGCGTTTTGTGTTTTTTTTTTTTTTTTTTTTTTAATATATGCAGGTTCATTTTTAATTTGACCCCTGGTATTCAAAGACTCATAGGGCTTGGCCCTTCTTTGTTGGATGAAAACTGGGACTGGAGTAGGTTTTAAAAGAATTTTCATTTGATGACTCTGCTGTAAAACTAAAGCAAGCTATCTCTCAAGACCAATTTTTCTAAGTTTTTTCCCCGCAATGGAATGGATTCAGGTAAATATATATCTAATTAGAGGACTAATACTGAAACATTTAGGTAGTTATCTTCCAGGGATATGAAACCCAGCTGGAAATATACTCAGTTTTAAAATTTTTCTGTGACTATTCCAAATTTGCAACTAGTGAGAAAATAATTAGATTTTTCTGTCTCTTCAGGAGTCGATGAACATCCCCAGTTATCAAGATATACGTGGTCTGACTCACCACAAGAGGATGGCCAAATTTCTGAGCTGCATACCAAAATACAGAAACAGCCAAGAGCTATCAATCGGTTATCCCATCTGTCAGAAGTCTGTGGGAAGGGAAGACCCAGGAGCAGGAGCTTCGCAGAGGCCCCACCACCATGCTGCCCGCTGGCATGGGGCTGAGCATGCGGTGGGCACCTGGGGTTACCAGTGGCATGGGCCAGAGCTGTCCTCCTTGCCCACTTTCTCTCCCAGCTGGAAAAGCAAATCCCCCAGCAGCCTTGGTGCCCCACCAGCCACAGCTGCTGGTCGTGTGACATAAACTCAGGGGAAGAGCTGCACTTTTTAATTCTTTCTAGTCACGTATAGCTTAAAAGCAACAAGACACCCCTTCATCCCTTAGTGTGAGTTATCATTAATAGCTCAGACTATTTAATGTAACAGGTTATGGCACATGAGAGCTTTATGCAGCCAGTCTACACTGGATTACCCAGTTTAAGAATAAAGGCAAAAATATAGAATACATGTAGATTTGGCTCTAAGAACATAAATTTCGAGTGCCTCAGAGGGAGGAGAAGCAGCCACTGGCAATTCTGACTGTAGAGCAGCGATCCTCAAGCAGGCTCCCTGCTCATCGGTGCAGACAGTACAGTGTGGTGCCAACTGGGCTGAACTTCTTCAAGATCCAGAGAATCTAGTGTAGCACCTTGCTGGTCACCTCCATAACCATATGCAATCTGTATGACCACCTTGCTGTAACTAGGTACAAACTGCTCAGGATGCCTTGTGATTGCTATTGGAGTCCTTGCTTGTAATTAAAAGGGTCGGCTTTCTGGTTTGCATGCAACTGTATAATGCAGCCAGCAGTCTGAGAGCCTGTGTTCATGCCACATAGATGTACAAATTGAGCCCTCTCCTTGCCATAGTGCAGTTTGTTGTGCTGGTGATGGAGGTCACAAGCAGCAAAAATCTACAGTGCTACATCTAAACACTTCATTGCCAGATGTTCACACAAAGCAAGTTCCCACTGTTCATCCTGATAGGAGGTTTCTGTCTGAAATGCTACATTTGTGCGTGGATCTACAATGATGCGGAGCTGCTATGGCCTTCCTAACAGGTCTGCTGAAGAACAGTGAGAAGATTACATTTTCCTGTGAATTCAGTAGAGGTCTCCAAACAGTACTTGTGTGACTATGAGAGTCAAGCCCAGGAAGCCTGTAACTATCAGCTAAATAAATAATTTAATTAATACAAACTCTGAGATAAATCCCAGTCTGAGTTGGCAGTTTTATTCTGTTTCGGGGAGGTATAAAACAGTGCCAAAGCCCCCCGATCTAGCCTTTAGGGATTCTTCTTTTGTAAGAAAGTCCAGGTGTCATGCAGAGGAGAGGACCTAGCCCTGCAGGTTAGCAAAAAGCTTCAGGAAGAAATAAGAACTGACACAACTGAATCTTTCTTTCCCCTTTAGTTTCACAAAAGCTCAGCTCCATTCCTCACCCCAATCTCCCATCATTTTTTTTTTTTTTTCATCTTTACATACCTCTAAATTTCCTGCCTTTTGGCTGGGGCCAGGCGTTCAAGAGCCAAATACTGTTATAGCTGTTTTGTGTTGGTTCCAGCCCAATTGGAAGCAGGAAATACTAAAATTCTCCTGGGTAATCCTCTTCTCTGGAGACTTCCAGTCCAATTTTGCAGATTCATGAGTGTTACGTGCTTTAGGCAAAGTTCAGAGATGCAACCAAAGCCGATTGCTACAGATACGTAGACATGAGACACAGAGGGAAGGCAGTGAGTTTTGTATGCCTGTAACATCCCTTGCTATCTGGGCGTTTGCTTGCACCACACTACTGCAGAGTCTGTTTAGATTTTAGAATCATCCTGTTTCTGCACACATCCAGTCTGCACTACTTACTGTCTGAGAGTTCAGGTTGAAGCCATCAGAAGAACAGTTTCAGGACCTGAAAGCAGAGACAAGAATAAAGCAAGCAGACTGCATCATCTCTCATCTTTGCTACTGGAGCTTTTCCTCTTTTGCGACATCGATGTTGGTGATGCTGTGCTGCATTAAACCCCTCTACCAGTCCTGCTGTGTGATGGACTTGCCCAGCATGGCACAAGTGGCTGGAGACACCATTGGTATTATACACAGTGGCAGTGTTGAGAATTTAGGATTCAGCCATTGCATGAAGGGCTGACTGGGCAGAAACCTCCAACTGCCCTGCACCTAAGCAGCATTTCCACTAGCTGTGGTGGGGATGGGACATGCAAGCACTGCTGGAGCCCCTCTGGATCCCTTCTGCTAGCTTCTCTCTTCTGGGGGCAGACAGCAAATTTAAACTGGTTTGTTCTGGGAAGAGCACTCAGAGATGAGAGTTGTGCAAAACCAGTTCCTCTCCATGGTGAGCTCAGATCTGCTGATGGTGAACAAGTTTAGAGCAGCTACCGCACAACAGCCCTATTATGTAATGGAAAATTCTAGTGGCAGTGAAAAAAAAAATCCTTTTGAGAAAGGAGGAAAAAAAAAAAGACTGAGAATAATCTGGGGAGCTGTTGGAGGATTGGGAAGGGATAAGTGCTGAGTTCTCCTCATATCAATGTGATTTTTATCAGCAGTTCACAAATAATCCCACATGATACCTCTGTCTTCATGGTGTGCTCAGCAAACAGTATGGACATCCAAAGATTTATGGACATCAGCCACTGTCAGAGAACCAGAGAGATTTACTTCATGAGGCCTGTTTCTGGGGAAAAAAAAAAAAAAATGAGCATGTGTTTCTTTGCCTGCTCGGGAGCTTATCAGAAGGTATTTGTTTAATAAGACTTATTTTGCATTGTTTGCATGACATTATCAGAACATTAGTGCCCATTGAAACTGGAGACGCATTTTAAGCGACACTGTACCCAAGCGCAGTAAGGAGACAGTAGGCACTGTGCTTATCAGCTGAACAGACAAGATGTGGTATGTCCCCTTTCCAAATGGGGAACTGATACACATAAGCGATGAAGTAATCTAATCTACCCCACAGATATTCAATATACAAACACAAGCATGACAGCCAGCTGCAATACTGAACCATGGTAAGAGGTTTAACAACACAGAAAACAATAGACATTGTATACTGTAGGCTTATAAAATAGGACTGGATGAAGAAAGGTTCTTTTCTCCCCCGAGAAATGACAGATTCTTGTCAAACACAATCTGGCTGAAAACTGGAATATGTGCTGATTGGAATATCTTTTGTTTGGTAGCCTTCATTTATTTTAAGGCAAAATGCGAAACCAGACACCTCTCATGGAGAGTTTGGCCAGAAAAAGAACAATTTTCAATGAAAATTTGCTTAGATGAAAAAGTTGCAGCCAGCTCTGATGCAAAGTACCTTATGGTAGGTGCTTCCTTTCCGTTTGCTCTTGCATCCAGTTCTGCAATTCTGCACTGTGTTGGCCTTTACTCGAATACCACCTTCTGCTCTGAAAATACTGCTGCCAGCTCCAGCAGCTCAAGCATAAATCTTCCTAAATTTGAGTGTTGGGGTGTTGTAGGGGAGGAGGAGAAGGAGATGGAGAAGGGAGAGACTAGTTGGGGACAGGTATCCAGCTTTGGTTAACAAATTAAAAACAAAATGAAGTTTTAGCTGTTATGGTCATAGAGAAAAGCTAGAAAATGTGAAGTTCATTGGCTCAAAAAACCACTCAGCCACAGACAAAGATTCACGATTTCGGCTTTGTTTGTAATGCTGGGAATTGAGAGCCCTGTACGGGCCAGGTGCACCACAGCTTGCCATGGGCTTTTGGGGCAGGAGCTTCTGCCAGCATCTCTGTCCTGGTGCCTACCCCATGATGGCCCAAGGGCACTGCCGCTAGCTGGCTGCCCCTGCTCACGCTTGGCCTCCACACACCTCCAAGACCACACACCAGCCCTGAGAAGGAGGAGGAGGAAGGAGCAGCTGGTTTGTCCCACTGCTGAAACTGGCTTGAGGCCCTTCAGTGACTTCACTTCTGCCCAATTGGCTGCAGAGGTGGAAAGCCCGTAAGAAGAAGTAAGAAGTCCTTGGTCAGTCCTTGCAAGGACCATGTATGGGCTTTTCTCTGGAGCAGCTCTGTTGCAGTAATGCTGGTTGCAGGCAACATGCCCAGCAGTTGCATTGCCACCTCTTCATATCCAAATACCACATGCTGGTTTTGTGAGCTCTAAATGCCATCTTCCTCTTCCAGCATGAGCCATCTTTGCAGATATTCTGCCTAGATCTCTCTTCTGTTTGAAAAGTAGAGTTTATTTTCTCCCAGTGAAACTTCCTTTTCAATAATAACACAGGAAAGATTGGTTTTCCTTATCTCAGGTTAGTAATTTTCCTACTCTGAACCATGAACTTGAACCACATTGATCTCTTACTAGCAGCTCTGGGAGGGTTTTGGTGCAGGACCAATCACCGTGAGTCAATACAATATGTTGAATAATCTCAACAATTTTCAGCATGTCCATTGCATGGGGATGTGGGTGCTAAGGAGGGGTTTGGTGCAGTTTTCAGCTCCCTGGGCTGCCTGTGAGGTGCTGGTGGAAAACAAAGGCAGACTTCAGCTGCCAAAGTAATAACTCTGGGGACAGCTGTCAGGAACAGAAGCAGAACAGAAGTAAGAGGGCAGAGGGGGGTTGTGAAGTTAAGTGGAACTGAATAAGCAGAGATTATTTATTGCAGCAAAACAAGAGCTTGTTCAGAGGGTCCAAGCAAGGCGCTTCCCAGCAGAGCTGTGGGGGAAGTCTGAGAAATGCTGCACTGGAAACATGCACCTCTGAGGACATGACCCACCCATCTGTTATGAACTTCTGGGAGTGCAGGGGAATGTGTCTTTCAAAAAAAATTACAGGTGTAGAGAAGTAATGTAGAGTTCTGTTTAGCATCTATATTTATCCTGGTCTGAAACAATGCTTCTGTGAAAAAAGTCACATGCCAAATTGACTAAAGTGGTATAAGATCATCATGGTTTAAGCTTTTTTATACCAGCAGTTTGACCCCTGGTCCTAGGTACATGACACTAGACCCTACCTACAATGCTGCTGAAAAAAAATTTCACAGAATCACAGGATCATCTGTTTAGCATCTATATTTATCCTGGTCTGAAACAATGCTTCTGTGAAAAAAGTCACATGCCAAATTGACTAAAGTGGTATAAGATCATCATGGTTTAAGCTTTTTTATACCAGCAGTTTGACCCCTGGTCCTAGGTACATGACACTAGACCCTACCTACAATGCTGCTGAAAAAAAATTTCACAGAATCACAGGATCACAGAAGGGCAGGGGCTGGCAGGGACCTCTGGAGACCATCTAGTCCAGCCCCTGCTAGAGCAGGGTCACCCAGAGCAGGTGGCACAGGAACGCGTCCAGGCGCGTTTGAACATCTCCAGAGAGGAGACCCCACACCTCTCTGGGCAGCCTGTGCCAGGGCTCTGCCACCCGCACAGGAAAGACGTTTTTCCTCATGTTCAGACAGGAATAGTCTGAACTGTCCTGTGTTCAGTTTGTGCCCGTTGCCCCTTGTCCTGTCGCTGGGCACCATGGAAAAGAGACTGTCCCCATCCTCTTGACACCCACCCTTGAAATATTTTATAGAATCATAGAATCCCTTGGTTGGAAAAGGACCTTTAAGATCGAGTCAAACTGTGCCTAACCACTACTAAACCATGGCCCTAAGCACCTTATCGACCTGTCTTTTAAATCCCTCCAGGGACGGTGACCCCACCACCTCCCTGGGCAGCCTGTTCCAGTGCCTGACAACCCTTACAGTAAATAAATGTTTCCTAATATTCAATCAAAACCTCCCCTGGCCTAACTTGAGGCCCTTTCTTCTTTTCCTCTCTCCTCTT
>JMFS01138091.1:0-10909 GCA_000699545.1 Podiceps cristatus
CTTCTGGCAGCCTCTCACAGAAGCCGCCCCTCTAGCCCCCCCAACCCCCACTACCAAAACCCTGCCACACAGGCCCAATACAAAAGTTTACGACCTGTATAGAAACTCAGCTGACAATTGATTACAGGTCTGGATTAAACAGGCTACACACAAACAAAAATCAGAGGTTTATGATGCATGGAAGTGATGTATTTTTTATACAGGTTCTTAGTCACTAAAGATAATTTGAAATTAATTTAATGGAATTTCCTTCACTGACAAGTACATGGTTTACTGGACAGAAAAGAATAAATCAGTGTGAAATATCTTTATTAGACTTCTGTTAGATAACATTCTGAAAAGCATAGTAAAATAAGACCTCCAGAGACATATTGTCAAGTCAATCCATAAAACTTATTAAAAAAAGAGTGACAATAGATTTCCATCAAATTGCAAAACATATCAGAAGGTGGTCTCCTGGAAGTATTCAGTTCAATGAAGAATTTGTGGGAAAAAAATAGTTATCAAATATGAAAATCAGGTTAAATTAATAGGTAATGATACTGTTCAGAAAAAGAGCTTCTACTATGGTGGGTGGAGGGATTAAATATGATTTAACATTGACGTGTTATTGCAGAAAAAAGCTTATCCTAGGATGTATTAAGGTAAGTGTCAGATGTAAGAAACTAGGAGTAATTACTTCTCTGCCTTTAGTTCCTTAATGATTTTGGACCCTTAGTTTAAGAAAAAGACAGACAATTGGGTTATGATGCCAAGTAGAATTACAAGAGTGGTAAAAATTCTGAAAATAACGCTGCCACAAAACCGAAATAATGAGGTTGTCTCGGTTTGAGCAAAGAATGAGAGGATATATGAAGACTTAACACTTCAAATGAAAACAGTGTTTATTTAAGAGCGTATTACTGCTCTGTACCTACTAAGAGAGGCACAAGGATCAAGTTACAGAAAGGGAAATTTAAATTCCGTATTAAAAAAAGAAACCTCAAAACATTTTAATGTAGAGCCCCGGAACAGTTTAGTTAAGGAGTCAGAGAATACCTGTTACTAAAGATTTCCTAGGAGGAATGTAACAAATGTTTCAGAAATAGTCTAGGTGTCATCTTAAAGAACAGTAATAGACTAGATTCCATGGACGAGCTCTTCCAACTGCATGCATATAAGGTTTCTGATCAATGAGTCTCTTTAATCACATCATTTTTGCTTTCAAGTGCTGCATATTTGTTCAAATATGTAGGTGGTGTTCAATATATACATGAAAATTCACATACAAAAATATGAGAACTTGTAAGTTGTTTTAAAAGTCATATTTAATGGTGAAGCTATGATTTGCATTAAAGTTTTACTAGTATCTTCAACTTTTATTTTCATTACAAGTGATTTAATTATGAGCTGTAAGAACTCTGACATAAGTACCTTAAATTAAAAAGTGTAGGGGTTGAAATTATCTCTCAAACATCTTAGGGGGTGTGACCAAGTGGTGTTCTTTAAAGAACATTTTTTTAACAATGAAATCTTTGCCTTTAATGTTTTCTCTAATGTCTCTAGTGATTTAACTGTTAATTTCCTGGGAGATCAGGGAAGCCAAGAACAGGTGTTAAAAAGGTGCACTAAGGTAAACATTATGTGTAGTTTTTTAGTGGATCTGAGCAAACATGTCTCAAAAATGGTATGTTCCTAGATTTTCTGAGAGCAGTTCACACACATTTGAGATACATTCTTTATTCAGAGGTATTTGAGTAATTCATGTTTTGAGCTTAGTCTGTTTTTTATTAGTTATTTGAAAACTGGAGATTTTTTTTTAATTTTGTACATTCAGACTTAGAAATTCATACAAAGTTCATTAGTTTGATAAGTCAAATTGTATAACATCTAGGTTGACTAATCACTTAACAGTACAAATCAATTTGCTAATTACTAAATTGTTCAACCTCCATACTAGTTATTAGCAAGTACTTGAGGCTAATAATGGCAAAGCAAAGTTTGAAAACTGAATTATGTTGATCATGACAATTCATAACATTCAAATCTGGTCTTGGAAATTGCATAGTCTTTTGCTAAATGCTTTTATTCCATTTGATTGCACTGACACAGAAGTTAGTAAACTGTTATATACTTGCAGTTTGAACTTGTTCCGCATCCTCTTGTGATTTACCATCATAGCAGATAAGACAGTTATAGTGAACAGATTCGAAAAAAAAAAACCAAAACAAACAAAAAAACCCAAACATTTTGAATGCACAAAATACTACTTTTGCTTATTTTTCTACTTTTTCACTTTTGGGGATTTTTTGTATCTCAAGAAGCAAACATCCATTTACTGATTCAAAGAAACCTCTTTGTCACACTACATATATAATTCCTGTCCCTAAGGATAGTCAGAGAACTGGAAGTTATTCATCCCTAGTCTCCAATATTGACTCTAATGGCAGTGTTTATGACTCCTAGGGTTCTCATTCCAGCTAAAGTATTTTTTATGCATGGCTGTCTCTAGCATAATATTTTAGCAAAGAAAGTCTTCTGATATTGTGGAACTCTAGCATCACTCCTACAAACTGCACCATATTGCAGGGAACTGAAACACAAAGAAGCTGATTCACCTCAGATTACAAGGCTACGTCAGCACCACATCTGGTAGCTGTGGTTGAGGCTAAACTGCTAAGCTCAGGGCTGCAAAGGTACGTGGTTCAAGCTATTTGTGTCCCCAGTTTAAGACAAGATCTCAGTCATGACAATATGGAACCAGAGCTTGTGGTATACCCAGTACCTAAACCTTAACAGTAAGTTTGTGCCATAACCACCAAATCTATTCTACAGTATGAAAAATCCTTTCTGAAGGAAATCTTCCCAGGCTAGGAAAACCCCACTGATTCCTAGTAAGGCATTCACACCAGTGGCATGTCTGAACTTAAACTCTCTAAATTTGAACTTAAATTCTCAGTACAGGTGAAATCCCTGACTAACCTCATTCAATGGGAGTTTTATTCTTGAGTTAAATGGAGAATAATTCCTTCACTTGTCCCTATAGCTGGTCCTATGTCCCTCCAAGAGCTGTTGTTTCATTTACTTGGCCATGACAGGAGTAAGAGGTTGGATAAACTCAGGGCTTAATAAAGACAAGGGATTGCCTTAACCCATTTCTCAATGATTTTTAGTCTTACATTAACAAAGTCTGTTTTGAAGAATGAAAAAGCATTTATGGGGATGTTTAGTGATATATTAAGAGGGAATTAATAGAAAAATCTAACTGACATATAAGGATAGTGACTATTATTAATGATAGGTGGACACTTTAATTAACATTTCTTTCGTCTAATTTTAAACCTAATTTTTCCTATAATCCCATAAGAGAGTTGATCTGTATTGATGTACTTTGACTGGAATAATGTTTGTTTGTTTTTTCTTTAATAAATGTTCAATTATGATAGGTCTCTTTGTTCAGAAAAAAAACTTTGACGTAAAATACTCTAAAACTTTCAGGCATATCAGTTTTATTTTGATGATATTTGGATAATCTGTACTTTTTCATGGAACTATTAAATCTATTAACAACTGAGGTTTATGGGCAAAAATGTATTCCTCCTTGAAATTTTGTAAAGGAAAGTAATTGTTGTTTTGCAAGATTATTGACATTGCAATTATGAGTACCATTCATGGATCAAAACCTCACTGTTTAGTGTACTGTAGATGGACAGATTAAAATAATGTTCCCTACTCCAAAGCCATTCATTGAATTTTGGAGTTTAGTGACTCATATTTCTAAAAGATCTTTTATTTCTTCCAGGAGTTTTAACCTGTCATTCAAAAACTCATTTTATGGAAATCTAAGCAGAACATTCAGCATCCATTCCTAGCTAGTTGTTGCATGTCTTGGAGGATTGATAATTATCAGCAGGACATCATGAAAAATAAGACCAGTCTTTCAATGTCCTGGCTTTGAACTGATTTCAGGGTAGAGTATGAAGCTATATAAAATATTGTATGTTAAGTTTCAGTCAACTCCAAAGAATCTTTTCAGAATGGATTATAACATTGACCTGTGCTGCATCATATGACAAAAGTTCAACTGAGAGAGAGTAGATTAGTGGATGGGAGGTGGGCACTTAGTTTTGTTAGTTTGTTTGCTTTTGTTTGTTTTGATTTGTTTTTGAAGTGCTATAAGGTAGAGACATTCCGGGTTTCGATCCAAAAGATAAAAAGAACCCTTGAAACTAGGTGAAAGAAATGAAACCCAAATTGACTCAAAAAATTAAAAATATCTTGATTATACTATTTCATCTGTGTTGATTTCACTGTCAAGTCTGTGTGTATTTTTGTAAAGGCACATGTTAGTCAGATAATCAGGTTAAGCTGTTCTATAATAAGAAAGCTACTACGTACTCCTACTCATACTCCCTTCAAATATGGTACACCCATACTTCACTGGAGTCATGCTTCTGATTATACCCTGAAACCACTTTTAAATTAAGGTTTATTGGATCAAGGTTATGGGTGTGTGTGGGGGGGGATGGGGGTGGTGGTGTTTTTTTTTCCCAGATGAAGTTCACAAAACCTTGGAGGTGTGTCATAGCTTTTGGAAATAGGGTTGTTGAAAACATACTATCTCTTTTTGATAAAGGATCTGGAACACTCTCAAATAGGTTGTTTGTTTGTTTGTTTGTTTGTTTGTTTGTTTGTTTTTTCACATTTAGACGGTATTTGCTAAATTCTCAACCAGGGGTTAAGTTATTATTGATGTAATTACTGAAATAAAATATGCATAAGACCTTAAGGAGCTGATATTTAGATGCATTGAATTAATCCAAAACACAATTTTTTGGAATGGAAAGAGTAAACAACCTATTCAGATTGACATAGATTAAAGTCTACTTTAAGTAGTCTAAGTCTACTCTAGTAGTCTAAGTCTACTCTAAGTCTACTTTAAGTAGTCTAAGTCATAGTCTACTGAACTCTACCAATTTAATCTGGCACTCTTAATAAGTAAGATCTTCTTGAAGTGCAGATTAGAAAACCAGACAAATGCAACATGTTTTTCACATCAGCCAGGCATTTCAGTTACCATGATGGTAGTGTTTTACATTCTGGTAATGTTTAATAAATATATAAGTAAAAAAGAATTTATCTGGCATAATAAATTCAGAGTTCAAAAGCCTAAAAATACTACTGGTTTCAAAATAAAAAAAAATACAACAAAGCTATGTCATATCATTTCAAAGTTAAGAATGACTTCTCACAAACAAAAATGAACATTTGATTTAAATGGAGCAAGTCAGATGTCTCAAATCTAAAACAGACCTTGTCACTCAACAAGAAAGACATTTAGAACCAATTGAACTCCCTTGGACAGTAGAACGACAAAATATTGGATGAAATGTCTAGTAAAGTAAATTCTTACCTATCATTATGATATCCAGAATGGGATACTTTGAAAACTGGTAAGGATTTAAAGGTATAGGAGGATAAAGATTTTCCAAATATCTCAGATTCAGATTTTCAGGTCTCTGAAAATCCTACACAGTTATCATCTCAGTATCTATACTTCAGTCAGAATCTTATTCACAGTTCTAAAAAGAATGTCTGCATTTGATTACAATTTTTTTCTCATAAACATGAGTTTAGAAGCAACAGATCTTGCATAAAATGGGCTACCACAGAAAGAAAAGTGTTTGTTAGACACAGAAAAGAGATACACTTTGAAAATAAGCAGAAGAGACATTTGAAGGGGGAAAACACCTTCTATTTTCCATAGAAAAATGCACATAAATATTATATGGATACTGGTTTCTTACAACAGTAATTTTACCAGCTGGAAGGAATATGTGAATTATTATTTTATTTTTTTAATGTAGTTGAAAATCTAAGACATTCATAGAACTTTATTTCAAATTAGAGATTACACTGAACTGAGTTCTACACAACAGACCTCTGGGGAGTTGATCCAAAGTCCAAGACTCAAAACTTGGTCACTTCTAATGGAAAAAATAACCTGTAACAGTCGTCTATAAATTTTGTTGTTCTTTGGATAACCATACAGGAAGAAATATACAATGTGTGTTTCTTTCTCTTTTTTTTTAAAATGTAAACTGACTAATCTAATTTCTCATGGCTGCGAGTGTTGTCAACAACTCTTTTCAGAAAATTTTGTGCAAGAAATATGAATTTGGTACTTTTGTGATCTACAAAAATATCTCTGAATATTAACAAATTTATTAGGGCTGGAAGGATGAAGGCCTATGGTGTTCTTCATAGTCTCAGAAACTATCTGGAAAGTATATCATGATGTGAAGGTAAAGATATATTGTTTTTTACTGTTTGGGCTTAGACTTCATACTAAAATGTCAAATATGTGAGAAAATTTGGGAGGTTTTTTTTTATAAAATAAACACTTGTTGAAAAATCTTATTATTTTGAGCAAATATCAGCAAGATAGCAAGAACAATGGAACATGGTGACAAAGAGACTACACTATTTTATATATATATATGTATACAGATGCTTATGTTTGTACATATGTATCTGTATCTGTGGAAAGATATATAAAAAATTAGGAAGAAAAAAGATAGCAGTTCTGCAAGTAATTTTCTTTGCTAGAAATGTTCTATTTTCCCCTCAGCAACTACTGTTGACATTTGCGTTTGAAGAAAAATGATCTTTCTCTTTCCACTTAAGGCTTATTCTTTATTCTTCAGCAAAATCATAACACTATGTTTATGACATAGTAGTCTACAGCTTAGAAATAAGTGAACTGTCAAAATGTCAACATGATGAATTCATAGCAGGAACATGGAGAAAGATCATGTGGGGGTGTGAGGAAGAACAAAACCCTGGCAATTAACAGAGCAGGTAGAGAAAATATTAAAACTTGTGAAAAGTTAATGGCACTAAATTTCAAGATATTTAAATGTAAAGCATTCCCCACAGCATGCAGGCAAGATTGCTTTGAAAAACACTGAATGTTGCACTGCTGATGCTCCACTCAGCAAGGCACTTGGAGTTCATCCAGGAGCAGAATCGCTGCTCTGGGCTGTTGTAGCTGCTGCTTTTACTTTTGTTCATTGGCACTTGACACTCACTGCTCTGAGTCTTTAGTCTACATTGCCAGAAGAAATGCTTTCCAACTGTGCTGCAACTGAATATGCTTTGGAGGACTAGAAAGTTGCTTAGGGAGTTATGTATAGCCTATCTTTCCAATTTCCATATGGCTAAAGCAAACATCTTTTTTTTTTTTTTTTTGAGGGATCAAGATATCTTGATAGGCTTGGTGGGGAGTGGCTGAAAAGCTGTCTGGCTGAAAAGGACCTGGGGGTGTTAGTCAACAGCTGGCTAACTATGAGCCAGCAGTGTGCCCAGGAGGTCAAGGTGGCCAAGAGCATCCTGGCTTGTATCAGAAACTGTGGCCAGCAGGACTAGGGAAGTGATTGTCTCTTTGTAGCCAGCACTGGTGAGTCTGCACTTGGAATACTGTGTTCAGTTTTGGGCCCCTCACTACAAGAAAGACATTGAGGTGCTGGAGTGTGTCCAAAGAAGAGCAATGAAGCTGGTGAAGGGTCTAGAGCACGAGAGGTGATTGTCCCTCTCTACTCTGCCCTCATGAGGCCCCACCTGGAGTCCTGTGTCCAGGTCTGGGGCCCGCAGTACAAGAAAGATGCAGAACTGTTGGAGAGGGTTCAGAGGAGGCCACGAAGATGATCTGAGGGCTGGAGCACCTCCCCTACGAAGAGAGGCTGAGGGAGCTGGGCTTGTTCAGCCTAGAGAAGAGAAGGCTGACATATGGCATAAGCTGGTGTGATTTGCATACAAAGAAAAGAGAAAAAAAATATTAAATGTTAGGGCCTCCTTTTTACTCCATGTCACCTGTTTTCAGCATTCTCTTAATTGTCCCTTTTTTCTGTTCACCTGGTTTTGCTTTTTATTTCTTATTGCCTGGTTCAACAACTGGGTCAAAAATCTACAAAAATTTCTGAATATGCAATTATTTTTGTTATGTAAGAAATGAAATTTATACATGAATCTTTGCAAGACTGGACATTAATGATAGAATCATAGAATCATAGAATCATAGAAAGGTCTGGGTTGGAACTCTATGATCCTTGGGGTCCCTTCCAACCCAGACCTTTCTATGATTCTATGATTCTATGATTCTATCATTAATGTCCAGTCTTGCAAAGATTCATGTATAAATTTCATTTCTTACATAACAAAAATAATTGCATATTCAGAAATTTTTGTAGATTTTTGACCCAGTTGTTGAACCAGGCAATAAGAAATAAAAAGCAAAACCAGGTGAACAGAAAAAAGGGACAATTAAGAGAATGCTGAAAACAGGTGACATGGAGTAAAAAGGAGGCCCTAACATTTAATATTTTTTTTCTCTTTTCTTTGTATGCAAATCACACCAGCTTATGCCATATGTATTAAGTGCATTTCAGTAAGCTTAAAGTGGGAAAAAGTGGGGAAAAGGAGCTCAAGTTCAGGTTATACAACTCATTTCTGAACTGAATCTTTTACTCTGATGGTGCTTTTAAAGATTCTCTCCCAAGCCCTCGAGTGTTTAAGTGTTTAACAGGAAGATGGCCTATCTCTAAGAACTAGGGGAATGTAAAAAGCTGCACTTTTTTGTGGTTTGCTTTTTTTTTTTTTTTTTCCCCTTAGTTATTATCAAGTACAGGGGTTGCCTAGAATTGGCTTCTGTTTCTGTGAGTTAGACACAGCCTCTGCAATTACAGGGCAGATTCTGTGATTGCCCAACCTGTGAAGATGAATGAACTCCCATGAGCTGTGTAGCTGCACAGGCAGATTTGACCCAGAAATCACCTCCTTATAAAATATAAAGAATAGTCCTTAAACACTTGGAAACACTGAGATTAAAGATGCTAAATAAATACAGAGGATTGTTATACTAATTAGTTTTGTAAACTAGAAAAATACCTTACTTGGAAAGGTCAAAAGATATAATTTTAATTTTATCTAGATATGAAAATTCAAGGTTGTTTGCATTCAGAGAAAAACATTTTAAAACAAAAACATGTGTGACTATGCAGCCATTAGTTGTGATCTTTGCTTTTGTTAAATACTGACTAGAATGTAATGAGGAGGTTTTATTAAAACAAACTGTTCAGTGGTTACTAGTCACATAATTAAAGCAATTGTCTGAAATTTTTATGTATTAGTAAAGCTCTCAAAACTGTGAAACAGGAGGGATCAGAGAGACATGCAGCTTGGTCTTAATGCTTCTTCAGGTAAAAATGTGTTCATTGTTAGGATAAAATGACTTATGCTTTTAAGATTTTCATTACTAATGACTCCATGTTTCAGGGTCAGACTATACATTATTTAAAAAAAAAAAATCAACTGAAAACTCATGTACATTTTATACAAAGAATACTTCAAAGAATACTTCTACTACTCCACTGTTTTGTAGCCTTTTATGCTGAGAGCTTGAAATGAGCACATATGTTTGGTAGAGTTTACTAGCCATTTTAATTCTGTGTAAATTATTATATACGGTGCACAATGATGAAAAAATATGCTACAGCTGTTATTATTGCATACCCATGAAGAAATACCTGCCATTTAACTCCAAGCAACAATTGTCAGGCAAAGTCAAGGATTCTGCAATGCAGCAGTTCAGACATTCATCTGAAAGTACAAATACTTCTTACAGATTACAGTAAGAAAATCACCTGTGTGATATAGCAAGAAAGAAATCACTCTCATCTAACACAGACAAGCTGCTTTTAGTGTGACACTATCCTTTTCTCTCACCTTTGTTATATGGAGATCTTAGGCATGAGGCAGACTAAGCTCTAAGGGCAGCATTTATAAGGCCAGGATCAAATCTCTCTGAGGTTCTAGGTGAGCAATGAATTTTAAGTGATGTGTGATTTTCATAGGAGGTTTTGTACATGGGGTGATAATAACATCAGATGACTTCCTGCTTTTCTTTCCTATTTGTTTTCATGCCAGATTTACTTCTGTGTTAGTCCACAGAGTACAAGTGGAAAAACAGAAAGTCACTTAACCTAAGATGTCCTTGCTATGTGCCTGGAAACCTGAAAAAATACCCCCTAAAAGAGGTATATAGAGTTCAATCTTTCTCTGAATGCAGGATTCTTCCTTTACAGTACATGAAACTCCTTATTTAACATTTATGTTTGGAATGACCACAGTAGATTATAACATAGTTTATTCATATACAACTATGCTCTGAAGCACTAGGAGGAATGAAAAATCATGTTTTGTGTCACTTGGCAGATATGAACATGAATATGGAGATAAAAAGGTTTATCTTTAGTGATTTTTCTAACAAGCCCTCTCTTTGAAAATGAGCTGACAAGCAGTAAAACAGTCTATTCCTCTTGTGGCAGTCTTGCTTCTTTAAGTTATGTGGCTTCATAAAGGGCTAAATTCTGTCTCTATGAGACATACTTTGGTTAGAGGTAGAATAGGATTTCTTAATTATAACATAATTCTTCATTCCTTTCATGTCTCTCACCAAGATAAATTTGCTTTCAAAATGGTTTCTAAAAAGAGTGGTAAGATCCCAGTTGTTGCCACAAATACTGGCCTTCTGCAGTTCTTCATCTTCTCTGTAGCAATCGTACAGAAAACATTACAAAGCAGTAGAATTTGGCACACACCCTTCCTTATTCTTCAGGTTGATTCAATCCATTTTCAAGATTACAGTCAGTTGCACAGTATTGTGGTTTAACCCCAGCCAGCAACTAAGCACCACACAGCTGCTCGCTCACTCCTCACGCCAGTGGGATGGGGGAGAAAATAGAGAAAAAAAACAAAACAAAAAAAAAAGAATGAGAAAACCTGTGGGTTGAGATAAAGACAGTTTAGCAGGTAACACAAAAGTCATGCACACAATCAAAACAAACCAAGGAACTCATTCCCTGCTTCCCAC
>JMFS01138092.1:0-12990 GCA_000699545.1 Podiceps cristatus
CCCCCAATCATACCCCTGCCAAACACAGAGGGTGACAGTTGCAAAATTGTCTTTCCCTGTTTAGAGCCGCCTGTGTCAGCCTCTTGTGCACAGGGAAAATAGCAGCAGATCAATAGAGCTGTCGGCACTGACACTCTTACAGCCTTCTCCTTTAGGATACACTGGATTTCTCATCAGACTTCCCAGTTAATAAACCTTTCAGCGGCAAGAAAGAAACATGTTTCTATCTAAGCGTGTGTTGCTCCGCCAACCTCTGGACCTCTCCTAAAGGAAGAGGTAAGTGATGGGCTCAGGTCACAGCCTGAGGTCCGGGCTGTGACTGCGGTGACAGCGTGCTGATGTGACTTTACCGGAGGCCCCCCTTGGTCTAGCTGTGGGTCTGTGACAGGAGAAGCTGGTGTAACCTTTCCCTGGAGGGTACCAGGGCTCCCTTGCCCTCTGCCGCTCGCCGAGTGGTTTACATGATGACAAATCTCTGACACACGTCCACGATCACCAGCCACGGGTCCTCGGGGTGGGCTGGCTCCCACCACCATCCCTGAGCACTGCCCTGGATGGAAGGGGTGAGAACGGGGGTCTTGCTGCAATTTGACTTTAATGGAGTTATGCGCTTTGGCACTGATTGAGGACCTGACCTATGTGAGGGATGTCAGTGTAAGTAATCACACCAGAATATGATGCCTGCCATTTATCATTTGCACCAGTCAGCCAAGAGCCCCCTTGCCTGGGTGCTGTGGAGATAGATACAAAATAAAATAATCCCTTTGCAGAAAGCTTACAGTTTTGGAGTAAGTACAAACATTTAAGCTTTGAGGGGAAGGGAAACAAATGACATTGCTCCTAGCCCTTGTTTCTTAGCAGGCTTGTATTCATCGACCGCGAACCTTAATACAGTTTTCACTCCACTTGTCAATTGTTAAGATAGATTTGGGGGCTGTCAACAAAATGTTACAGTTGAAATGACCCAGCTAGAAATAATAGACTATGAAACATCAAAGTAGTCATAATACTGTAAACCACCACAGAGGAATACGTTCAGCCCTTTCATTTTTGATGGTCCCTCAGGTGTCATTTGGCGTATGGGACAGCTGGGGGGGGGGATTTCCCTGTCCCAGTTTCAGAACTCTCTGCGCCAGGTTGCCGGAGGGAGCAAACACAACCTCCCTGTGCGTCCCCAGGGGAAAAATGGGCACCCTGAGAAGCAGGTTCATCTGACTTGTCTTTGATACTGGCTTTTGACAAGGTGCCTTGCCGGCTGGAGGTGACCACCTCTCCACCACTGGGTAAGAGCAGCGGGGTGAGGCGTTGGCCCGCAAGCTCCTGCCGCTCCCTGTGCTGGGCACAAAGGGGTCCGGGCCACCCATCTCTTCTGGGTGCTGGCACAAAGCGCCTTACAGAGCTGGTGGGAAACCAAACTGAACACCTTGAGAGCAGGTCAGTGCTAAAGCCTGACCTATTTACCCAGCTGGATGAGAGCTGGATAACTCCGGAGCACCTTCAAAAGCATATTCCACTTTACAGGCAAAGGGGATTTTTCATAGCAGGGAGGATTCTTGTCAGCTTGGCCCATCTACCTGGTCTCACAACAGGCCTATGCAGGAAGCACGTGCCATCGGGTTCCCACTGCAATCCTATTGTGGAAACAATTCCCACCCAGATCAAGACGATCCTCACTGGGGCTTCACTTCTCATTGGGCCTTTTCCTAGAGGCTCCCATTTGTTTCCAAGACAGTTTTGCATCCAGTGCCTACTTTCAAGAGCTGCCAAGACAGCACTAAGATTGTTTGTCTCTCTGCTAGGCTTTGGGTCTGATCAGTGAAGAACTTGGCCTTGGGGGATTTTAATACACTAAAATGCCCTGTACGTTTGAGAGGAAGAGAAGCATCAACTTCTTTTGGTATGCTCAAAGGTAAAACGCTGCAGCTCCTACAATAGCAAATCTGCAGCTTGAGAGGACCTGAACTGATAAATTCAGGTCTAGTCCTAGGTACCAGTGGAGCCGTCAGTAGACACCCCTCTGTGTGTTTATGGGGCCTCATTAGCCAGTGCCATTGGCACTGAAATTGTATTGTGACCTTCAATAACCTTTTTTCTGCTCAATCATTTTTTTTAATAATTAAAATTATAGGTGAAAGTAGCAGGAGACAGTCACATGAAAGGGGTCGAGCACAGAAGCATTTGCTTACAAAATCTCCCCATGCACTTAGGAATGCAGCTATTTCTTTTATCCTTTCGGACAGCCAGATCCTCTCAGATAACGACAGGGCTGCAGGTTTTGTAAACAGCTTGTGTGGCAGAGGAGCGCAATGCTGGGAGAGGCGAGCCCACACCCGGGCGGCCAAGCCCCTGGGACCCCCTGCCCTGGCCGGCAGCGCTCAACGGGCTGAGCACAGTCTTGCAGGGAAATCCTCCCGGAGTGGACCCCTCCTAGAAACAACCTCTCCCTGCCTAAGCACAGCCTAAGACTGAAAACATAACTCTTGGAAATCTGCCTTTTTGGGGTGGGATACTGCTCTGAAGAGGGATTTACCCTGCCAGAGGACCTCTCAGGGGCCTGTGTTTCAGGAAAGCTGCTCCTTGCAATCCCCCCGAGCTCCTCATGGGAACCCCAGCAGAGCCAAACATAAGTTGTCCTGAATTAATTTCATTTCTGAGCTTGCGTCAGGCTAGCAGAGTGGCATCGCAAGTCAGGTCCACAAGGACATCCCGCAAAACAGGAGTCACTTTGTTGAAGTTGGTCATTCACTAGTCTGATAAAGTAATTAAAAGCCTCTCTCTCTCCCCCTGCTGCTCCTTCTTTACATAAAAGCATCAGGGGTCTGGCGTAGATGGAGCTGTTGACGCTTTGTCAGTGAAAATCCAGAACCGTGCAAGTAAGAGAAATGTTTTACGGGGACTACAAATAGTTTTGCATTAAGGCAAATGTGTTCTCCTGCCTAAAATAGATTCACCTTGCAAACAGCTTAAGGACACTTTCAGCACCAGAAGAATGCCTTCAGACTCCCCTCAGGAGACAGAAACAGCCTTTTTCCCCCAAAAAAGCAAACAAGACCAGCAACCAGAGACCCCTGTGCTGCTGCTCCCTCTCCTCGCTCCCCACCGCTGAGCAGCAGCCGGCTGTGCTTGGGTGTCAGCCTGGGAGACCGCCCAGCGTCCTTCCACCCAAAAAGAACGTCAATTCCTCCAACTAACTTTTCTCATCATTTTTTCCAGACACTTGCAAAACACGTGCTCATTACACGGGTGAAGGGGATGAGGAAACTTTGGGGAGGGGGAGCAGCGACTTCCCGCGATGGCTTGGAGCAGCGGGTTGCTTCCCCTTCGCTCCGAAGGGAATCATGCAGCCAGACAATGCAAACGTCCTCTCTGCCAGGGCTGCAATGTGTTAACAGCACTCTCCCCTTGCTGCCAGAGCATCATTTCATTCCCTGCAGAGAAACGCCGGCGGGAGCAGGGGGGAGGACGAGAAGATGTCAGAAGAGAAAAAATATTTTTAACTCACCTTTAAGCTATGCGTTGGGTTGACGACGCAGACAAGTTGCCCGGCAGCTGAGAAAACCCTCTTTGCCTTGTAGTGCTGAAACCGCAGGTGAATAAGATCTAACACAGCCCCAAAGCACTGGGTGAAGAAAAGCATCACAACTTTTGGCGTTGCTGCTGCTGGCGGTGGGCAGGGGAAGCAGCGAGGGAGCCCCTGAGTCCTTGAGCCCGGGGAAGGAGTGCAGTCGGCGAGAGCTACGCTCCGGCACGGCTTAGCATGCCTTCATATTCATCATCAAAATAAGACGGGAAGAGGCTTGCAGCAGCGGGGCGGCCAATGGAAAGGACAGAAATGTTATCCTTGAGGTCCGGAGACAGCCAATAACGAATGCCTCCCCTCCAGAAACTCCCTGATGAATTGAGCCTGGTGGAGAATGTATTATTGAACATTACCATACATCAGCACATTGCATTTATCTTGTGATTACAGCCAGTCATACGTAAGGCTGTGGAGATATGCAGGCAAAATTGATTGCTTAATGTCTCCATTTATTAATTGCCTTAATTTAACAAAAGAGCACTCGGATACCAAAGCTAAATGTAAGGCATAGGGAAGAAGCCCACCAGTGAAACTGTTAGGAAGTAGCAAAAATAGATTAGACGGGTGATGTTTTACTAAGGGAGAAAAATCAAATATGCATGGAGTTACAGTTCCTCGCAGGGGTTAAGCAGAAATAGAGCTCTCTATATAAATAGATTCACATCTGTGCGGTTGCGGGCTTTGATTTGGATTTTCACAGCTCTGAAGTTTTCTGAATTTTATATTCTGCTACTTCACAAGGGTCTCAGCAAACAAATAATATCACCACCACTACCACCACCCCCCCCAAAAAAAAAAAAAGGTCTCAGGTCTGGTGTAACTTGGAATAACTCCAGTTAAAGTCAGTGATGTTTTCCTGATTTACACTCGCCAGTGGATCAAGTTCGTTGGACACAAAACATGGTAATTACTAGATGCTGGAACTACAAGAGCATAAAAAGGCACAGAGCATGCTTCTAAAAATAATGAAATACATGATGCATGAGAGCACACACAGAGAGAAACTTGCACTGAGGGAGAAGTGGCTTCTAAATCAACAGAATAATTAAACATGCAGAAGGCTTTTGCTTGTCATTCATCTGCATATCAGTGGGCAGGAAATTACTAATTAGCCATTAGATCGTCCTAGGCATTAAAAAGGAATTAGGGAAGTGCAAGGGAAATAACATGCTTTTGCGTATTATTGCCAGTGCGTGTCTCTGTTGGTGGGCAGGGATCCTTTTCGAACCATTGAGCCTCGTTAAACTTCAGTCCCCTTAACCGGGTTTTCCGGGAGGTGACTGCGCCGAAGCAGCTGAGGGAATCAGAAAGCACATTCATTTCATGGGACAATCCTGTGTGATATGTTGCTCTGCTTGTTAATAAATCAAAGAAAGTTAATTTAATTAGCTCCCTGCCAGAACTTCCTATCAGGGTGCTATTTAGGCTTGCTAGCTGAGTACTCAGATGGCTTATTTAGCCTTGGTAATCCTTTTTCCCTTCAAAGCAGAACAGATAAAAGTAGCTTTTCTTTTTTTTTTTTTTTATCTTCTTCTTCTTTTTAAATGTGAGCCTGGCACTGGGGGTGAGGCTTGTCCTCCGGACAGAGCAGCCCCTGCACAGCGTGGGTTTCATCCTGGGACTGGATTGTCACAACTGCCTCTTCCTAAATCAATACTGCAATACTGGCTCTGCCAGACTGCAGAGAGCCTGTGCGTAAAAAAAAAAAAAAAAAAAAGAGGTGGGGGGGGGGGGGGGGGGGCTGAGTAGATAAATAAGTGGGATGTTGTGAATGCTGGAACAGCTGAAGACACAACCCCCCAAAAACGTTGAAGACAGAAAGAATATGTATCTCTCAGTTCCTAACATTTGCTTGTAAATGAGAACAGGAGATAATTTTTGCAGTGCTGAGAGGCACTTTGAGAATATTTTCAGACAGACTTGAGGACAAGTGAGTGAATTGATTTGCTTAAATGTATCCTTTTCTCTGTTCCCAAACTAACTGTGAGCATCCAGCTACTTATTATTTATTTTTTCCTGATTTGTACTTGGTAGCTGTACCAACCCTTTATACCAGCAAATTTCAGTCTGCAAGTCATCAGTGAAAGTATTCTGCCATCAAAACTTTAAATGAGCAAAAGGGGATCATTATTTACAACGGTTATCACCACCTAAAGCCCTTGGGGTTCTTTTTGTTTGACCGACTGACTCAACTGAATGCCTAGGCTTGGGGGGCATGACCGCATCCGTGGGCAGCAGACGGCACCCCTCACCCCTGCCGCCCAGCCAGCATCGGGGCTCTGATGGTGCTGCGGTCCAGCCCCCCTGAGACCCAGCTGCCTTCCCCGGGGGGCAGGAGAAGTGTCCCTGGTCCCACGAGTGCGGGATGTCTTCAACCCAAATATACTTCCTTGTCATTGGGCTGGTATACAAAAAGGGTTGTTGTTCTTGCAAAGACAAGACTGTCTTCAAGGGTGGGTGAGGGCACTTTGCAGTTCCCAAATCCCTGTACGCCTCTGTGCCCATCTCGCTTTCTACGTGTCCCTCTGAGGATCAGCTCCCCGACAGCAATATTTGTGGAAAAGGACAAAAATGAACCCTCAGCGCATCTGAAGGCAACTCCCGCCCGGAGCGTGAGCTCAGGTTCATGATGGTGATTTTGCGAAATTTTTTATTGCCCATATTCTTTGTGTCCTAAGACCCACATGTAGCACCCACTTACCGCATTTCAACGCACAACTTAGCATTGTCTTGACAAGGGACCCAACATCTGCCGAGCCACGGCAGCCGGCCCTGCACGCAGCTTCACTTGCAAGCAAAAGCTCAGCAGCGTGGTCTGGTGTGCGGGTGTGAATCCAGGTCTTTCTTCTGCTGTTGCACATGGGGGCTCTTGGCCAGCTCAACTCCATTAATTTGAGTTCGCAGTGCTCTTATCAAGGCTTGGGAATGCAAGGTCTACTGCCCTCAAACCATGGAGTGGGTCCTCAAAAGCTGTATGGATGCAGCCAGTGAGAGCAAGAAGTCCATGTGCAAGGGGCACTGGATGAGTCCCATTTAACTGCTGGATGCTAATTTCTCGAGACTGTAGCTGTTATTTCCAAGATAGTTAAGTCTGTAACATGCAAGTGGGATGTGGCAAAAAGCCATAGGCTAAATCATCATTAGGATCCAGGTTTTGCTATATTAGCAGTTCTAGTGGCATCACCGTAATGCCCGTGGGGTTATAATGCTCTAACAGCTCAACTGCTGGTGCAGCTGCGTGAGGTTAGTATGACAATAGAGTCAACTAGCCATAAAAACTGGCCGCAGCCGTGATAGCTTTCTGGTTTGCACGCTTTGCTTTTGGTGGGAGCTGCCAAGGTGAAAAGGAAACGCTCGCAGGAAACCACGGGCACCGTGGGATTTGGCAGGACGGCAGCCTGGGAGACGCAATGCTCAGGCCAAACCCAGCATTAAATTGCAGGGTTTGGGTTTCAGATGGATTTCTTTATCTTTCTGACCAGGCACTTTTTGGGGTAACTTTTCTACATGCTGCTCTCTTCCTTCCTGCCATGCCAGACACTGCAGGCGTAGAAAACCCAAGTCCCTTCTCATCCCAACTCATACAAACCTGGGTGAGTGCCCTTGCTGACATCCATGCGATGAATCCCCCGCACCTGGCACCAGGTTGCCTCTGTTACCAACGGCCATAGGAAAAACCTTACCCACCTTGGATGACACTGGCACTGGTCTTTATTCCCAGGACGGGAGAGACGGATGCTGTTCAGGGCTTCATGACTACCCGTTCAGGCAGCTTACCGGCCTGTTTGCACTGCCCCGTTTCTGACTGCTGGCAGGATTTCTGGCAGGGCTGGCTCCCGTGGGGTGTACTTTGCCTCCACTACTTGTATTTCTCTGGGGAAGTAGCCAGGCCAAGCTAACCTGCCACTGCCCTCTAGCAGGGACAGCACACCCTCGGCTTTGCCTTTTAGGGATACTAGTTGGCTATTTAAATGCATCACTGCCCCTGTCTAGTCAAGGTTCAAGTCCATTTTCTGCCTGGCCAGGGGTCGCAGCAGCAGGATCCATGCCAAGGAGGCACCTCTCCCATGAGCATCTACATCTGAGTGCATCAGCCTGGCTCTGTTTATAGCGACAGGGGGAATGGGGTGACGCTGAGGATGCCTTTTCCCTGATGTGAGTGGGATGTCAGGCATTTTTCTGCATCCTTTGGATGCAAAGTCAATATACAAAGCTTCATTTGCCCCCCCGGGTCTCACAGCATGTTTTGAGGAGAGGTGTTTGCACTGTTAGTTCTAATTTTCCTCTGTTGTCCACCAGACCTTTTAAGCAAGAACATAAGAAACGTCCCACTAGCTCAGTGCAATGGTCCCTCCAGCCTAGCCCCCTGTCCCCAGCAGTGATTACAGGAGATGGCATTTCGAGTCGGCTCATAGGCAGGGGCCACCACCTGCTGTCTGGTCTCCTGGTATTCCCTCAGCATCTACAACTGTTGTATTGGGGCACTGGAGGGCACGTCCCTAGGGAAGCAGAGCCAGCAATTTTTAAAAGTGGGAGGAGAGTTGTAGCCCTGCAGTCTGCCCACTGTAAAGGACGTGTCACTACATATCAACTGCTTTGTGCTTTCGTTGGAGCCCATCCTTTCCAAAAAGCCTGGGTTTGGCATTTCCCATGAAGGAGTCCGATAGCACCTCCCGGTGAGTTCTGCCAAAGGTTATTTATCTTCACTGCTAGCACTTTTTAGCATATCTCCAGACTGAATTATTTTCCTGCATAAGTTTCTGTCTGCAGGAAGCTGTTGTGCTTTCCTTTGCTGTGGAAGCTTCTGCCATCACAGACCTTCTCCATGTGAAGACATAGTTTTTGTCTAAACTATCCTTCAGTGAACCAAATAATCAGTGTTTCCCTTGCAAAGAACCTTTCCTGCCCAAGATCAGGTCACTCTCGCAGCTTCTCTATGCATTTTCTCTGCCTCCTCCTCATCCCTTCTTGAGCCTGATCCGCTCCTCACTGCTGATGACTACAGAAGCAAAATGACCCTTTTGGCTCACGGCTTCAGAGGGAATTAGTTACAGGTCTGACACATCCACTCCTTTGGGTCCCCGCTCCCACACCTCCTCTTTGCTTGCAGGGCAGATTTCACATCACTTCAGCACAGCCACGTGGGAGCCAGAGCTGCCGGCGGCGAGGGAGGAGAACCGCAGACCTCCCTGGAGAATGCGCGGAGGCAATCCCTCCTCTTGTCTTCTCTGGTGTCTACAGCAATGAGAGGTGAGAGCATCAGCAAATCGTTTTTCTTCTTTCAAAAAAAAAAAAAAATCTATTTTTTTGAAAGCAAAGTGCTGTCAAAAGTTGTTGGCTTTACCAAAGTACTTTATTTGCAGTGCATTATTTTGCCCAGTATGTTTTTAAAAATCCATTTTGTTTCCATGCAAAGATATAAGCAGTATCTGCACTGGAATTGTACTGATGCTTTAAGTGGAAACTGATCTTAAAGGTCTCAACAATTTTCATTTTCTCAAAAGGATAGCTTTTATTGGGCAAGCACTATCAAAAGCAGTCTGTAAAGAAGTTAGATAACATACCAATTAAGATATCAGTGATAAATGCTGCAGATAATCTTACAAAACTGGGGAGAAAACTGAATTTGGTCAACTGGAACCAATTTCACAATTCTGAGGTTCTTCCTGACATTTCCTCAGTGCTGCCTTCCTCCCCCCCTCTGGGCAGCCCGCCTTCAACCGTGCATGGTCATCACCCTCAGAGGTAGTTTGCGGCGCTGCACATCCAACACCACCGGCGGAATAACGCGACCGTCGTTCGCACCTTTGGGCCACGTCTCCCCCATCTGTCACAGGGCAGAAGTCATTTCTGCACCCCGTGGCCACCCGCGGAGCATTGTCAAGGCGCAGCTGCTGAGCCGGGCTTTTCTGCTAATCTCCCTCGGCAGAAACCTACATTTCCCTCTGGTATTGAAGGACACTAAGATGGCAAGAAGTGTTTTTTTGTCTATTCCTTTCAAAATCATCCTTCCTAAATTATTGTTAGCAGAACATGAGTTTTCTAGTCACTGGGTCAAGAGGGCAATTCTTCATTTCTCCTTGGGGGATATCTGCTGCCTAGGGAAAAACGTTGCTGCATCCACCTTCTTAATTTTGTCCCTTTACAGCACTGCATTTGGTGTGCTCTCCCTTCCTCTGCCTGCTTATTAACGGGAGAGTTTATGGCAATATCTCATGCCACTTCTCTCTGCAGATGTTATACTTGAGAGAGCATCTCCTTTAACTCTCACCAGCAAGCCAGCAGCTCAATAAAGACACTTTACATTTTCATGCTGTTATTAGATAAAGTAACTGCCATCATTTACTATTCATAGGGGCTGCCTGGCGCCCACATTACCATAAGGACAGATTGCTTTCAATTGCAGTGCCCAGTGGCGAGTCCCGCTGCCCCAGGCCATACCAGCATGGGGGGCAGATGGACCGTAGCTGCCTCCATTGCCTGGTGTCAGAGGGAAAAAGCCCCAGGAGCCGGTAGCGATGGATGGAGGAGGCTCCTTTTCCTGCCTGGAGGAGGAGGCTCCTTTTCCTGCCGACAGCCCAGCAGAGGCAGCCGCTAATTCTGAGCAGGTTTTAAGGACTGGAGAGTTTCTTATTTGCCAGGGAGCCCATCTGAGAGGCTGCCTCTGGTCGCGCTCTGCGGGCTGCAGTCAGACACGCAGGCCGGCGGCAGCACCGTTGCTGCCCTTTAATCTCCTTAGTGTGCTCTCAGCTCCAGCACCGGTTTGTAATCGGGATGCTGGAGCCTCCCTCAGAGTCACAACCGGCTTTTTCACTGCTTTCAAACAGACACAGAGACACACGTCCACAGACGTGGGAAGGACTGGCAGGTAGCGGGGACAAGACAGACTTGCTGTGCTCGTGTCAGCAGCTTCTGGGTGTGCAGACAAGCCCCGCTGAACCAGGTCGTGCTGCTCCTGCCTCCCCCATGGAGGAATGGCAATGAAGAGGTGGAGGGCTGTATCCAAACGGCCCAGCAAGACAGACTGAAGTCCCTGCTCTTCTGGGTCACAAGAATGAAAGAATTCAGACTTGTTTCAGAGCTTTGGATCCTACACCCATTATTTTCCTGGTCTTGGTCTTTTCTGTCTTCAAAATCTGGTTGAGGAAGATTTTGGAGACGTTCATCGAGAATTTCCCAGCCATAGGAGATGGCACACATCTTCCTCTAGCGGATGTCTATTTCTGAGTTAGCTGGCTGTGCCTCTCAAAACGGTGGGAAGAAGCAGGTCTGGGGCGTCCCAGGATAAAGGAGATATCTAAAATGGGTCAGGTGACTCACCACCTAAAAGTACCAAATCGCCTCCGCTGACTCTACACCTCACCTCTCGCAGATGTAGCCCCCCACTCCTCCATAACCAGGTGAGAGGAATCCCAACCCCAGCAAGCTGGGCATTGCCACACAAGCAGCGGCTCCAGTACGTGGCATCCTGCGACCCTGCACGAGCCCCGCACATGCCACCCGGACAGCGGATGCCATGGCAGGGGCTGCTTCAGGCAGGTCCTGCCTGTCGCTGGCACTGCTCAGCCAGCACCATAGGACGGCCAGTCCTGGCCACAACCCGGGGGGAGTAGTCTCTGCAAGGGGTCCTGTCTGCTGTAGGAGTACGTGCACAAGCCCACCCGGCTCTCCCTAGTTGCAGCATCCCCCTGGTTGCCCCTAGTAAAGGCCCCAGAGCCCAGGTGACCCCAAATTACTCTGGGCACACACCAGTTCACGTGCCTCTCTGTCCCCGCTGGTCCCCATCCTGCTTTGTGCAGTGGAGCTCCCCATTGCCAGCTGTACCCCGGCAGAGACCCCTTGCCAACACAGACATGTGTGGTTGGGCAAGCACCAGCTAGATATGAATTTCAGACCTCTTTTCTAAATTTCTAAACCCTTTTCATGAGAGTCTCTGGGACAGAGACCCCCAGGACAAAGCCCAGCAGTAACCTCCCACATGATCATGGTGATCCCAGGGGCAAACACCACTGTCTGAAGGTCTCATCAGCTCCTGCCATCTAAAGACTCACAGGTCCCACTGGTGACCACTGGCCAGGCAGGACACATAGCCCTTCCAAATCAGTGTTTACTCCTTTGAAAAAACATGCCTGCCAATACTAGCATTGCTGAGATATTGCTGTGAAGCTCAATTAGCTAATGGCACAGAAATTCGGAGAGGGACGTGGATGGGAGGCAGTACTCAGTGCCAAGTGCTGTTAAGATGATTACCACATCCCAGTGTATCACCAGAGGCATCCATCTCTCATGAGCTGCACCCAGTAAGAGCTTGCCTGGACTATGTCCTTTCACATCTACATATATGCACCAAAGGCATCCTGGCAGTCATTGGCATTTTTTCAGCCCGCAGATAGCTAAAGTTGAGGCCACCTAGGTCGGAGTTGGTGCAAGGACTCATCTGCCCAGAAAGTGTGCACAAAAAAAGGATGCTCAACAAAAAGGGCCTCACCTGGAGCACCAAATCCTCTTCCCGTGTTTACATGTGGTGGTCCCATGACAACGGTGGTATTTGTAGACAGGTATTTGAAGGCAGAATTTCAGTCTTAGACAGTTTATTTCACCTTCAGGATCTTCTCAGGAGGAAAAACCAAAGGTGGCTAGTCCTCCCTGAAATGAATTTTTGGTCTGTCCTTCAGCTTAATACGCCCTTGCAATGATGCTCACATCAGCAGAGATGAAGCAGACCGATGCCTGCGGTCACCAGCTGGCCAGCGCAGTGGAAGCCACCCAGTTGCCTCTGGGCTACGTCCTGCAGTGATCGTTTCTTTCTCTGCATCTGGACCAGAATCTCGTGAGCTAGAGACAGGCTGTGATGCCCAGGACCCACATCACATCTGTCTTGCCTTGACTTACATGGCAAACACCACAGCGAGAAATGCTGGGGAGGGTTTTCAAAGTATGACCTCTTTTCACCGTCTCTTTACAGCACAGGTGGAAAAGTGATGCTGTGTTGTGCTTCAGATGTGGTCAGAGTCATGGACAGGTGTCCTGGTTTCAGCCAGGACGGAGCTAGTTTTGTCTTCAGCAGCTCCTGTGTTTTGGAGTTGGTATGTGAAACAAGGTGACAGCAGCTGCTGGTGTTCGTTGCTGCTGAATGATCAAGGACGTTTTGCAGCTTCCCAGGTTTTGCTGATGTGCAGGTGCAAACACTTGGGAGGGGCACGGCCAGAATAGTTGATCCAAACTGGCCAGAGAGAGTGTTCCATGCCATAGACGGCATGGCCGGTGTGAGTGAGGTTCAGCCATTGCCCCCTTGCTCTGGTTCCTTGTTCGATTTGCTTTCTGTTCGTGTTCCCTTCTTGTTACCTTATTTTTGTTTTATTTCATCTGGGCCTGCTTCTTTGGCTGTTTGTTCCCTCGCGCTCTCTCTG
>JMFS01138095.1:0-23013 GCA_000699545.1 Podiceps cristatus
GAGCGGGGACGGCGGGGTGCCGGTGCCGCGCGTCTCAACTCGCACTGTCCTGGGAGAGCTGTTTTCTCGTCGGAATAACCGAAGACCTGCTTGAATTTCATCTGCGATTGACCTAATGTGCCACGATCTGCCTTTAGTTCTTTTTCTCACTGTTGCCTGCACCTTCCTCACCCATCAATGCAAAGTCGCTCCGTGTAACTCCTCCCGCTTCTGCTTAGAGCAACACAGCGACTCTTCCCATGGGGGCTAAAACTAACCTTTCCTACAGTCGCATAGTTGAGTTTAACCTTAAATCCCCCCGTCCCCGGCGCAGTATTTTTTTATGGCACTTCGCGTACTAAATTAACAAGTGAATGATCTCTCGAAACCGCGTTCATGGGAGGTATGAGACAAATGTGGTTATTTATAGTGCAGTTTGAAAAGATTGAGACCTTTGTATGCTGTGTTTGTATTTGGGAGAGAAGCTGATATGGCAGATCTGCTGTAGGAACCTTTAGTAGTGCAGATGGTGGGATTTGTGCCTGCTGTTAAGCCCAGAGATTGAATGGAACATCATGGTTCAAAATTAATAAAAATATACATTTCCTGAATAGCAAATACCTCTGAGCTGATGAATATGATTATACTTCTAACACTGGTAAGTGCTGAAATGTAAATTCATCACAGCTTGTTTTATAGAAATGCTGAAAGTCATAGGTAATATGCAAAAGTAGAAATCCTTGTAGGTGAGAAGAGTGACAGGCTGGAAGGAATGTGAAACATTCAGTGATATATGGATGACTTGACACTTTTTTCACTTTATAATTTGGTTAACTGAAAAGTTGGATGCAAGTATTTTGGCTGTGGATATGCAATTGAATAGAAAGGAATGGCATTCAAAATGTAATTTACCTAGCAAGCTTTCTTTTACAAAGATTTTTTTAGTGTATTGTGGTGATAGAGCAGCCTAATATTTTGTCCAGGTCTGTATGAGACTGACTCAGAAATATCCAAGTTCTAGCCACAATCATCAGTGTATTAATTTCTGTGGATTCTGTTAAGGAAATAGCAACAGGTGTCAAGGGCAGGAACAGTGAGCTATTTTCTTTATTTGATAGTTGATTATAAATTTGTATGTTTATAGTCAAGAACATACTACCATTTTGCTGGGATATTTTTTTATTCATACTCTTTTTAATCTGTTTGAGGAGTGATATAAATGTTGGCTGTATCAGAAAATATTTTAGGTGTGATTATTACCATAAAACCAAATGATTTGCTCAGAGTACGTGGCGTAACGTTATTGAGGGCCACTTCCGAAGCTGCTGATGGTGTTGAAAAGAATCCTTCAAAAGTCAGCATTTAATGCATGTATATGAAAAAAGAATGGAAATTAGAAATAATTTTTGAGGTTAATTGACTTCTGGACTTGCACATGCTCTTGCCCACAGCAAGCCATAGCTCAAGAAGGAAACAGCAAATAATAAGTAGCTATGAGATAAAAAGAACATCCTTGCCACAGAAGGGCCCATCATGGTTCCAAGTGCCAGTTTGAGTTAAATTAGTACTATTTGAAAACTGAGAGCAGCCTGTGGTTTGATATCTAACCAGTCTTATTTAACTATATAAAACAGGCCAAAAATGATGTTTGAAGCTTCAAGTAAAAGCTTGCAACTAGCTTGCAGCTAGTCCCATAGAACGATCTACTGGATACTGTGTTGTGACACCAGAGAAGAGAGTAATTTCATGCGTATTGATGGCAATATAAAAGGACCTCTTCTCAGCCGTAACCATATCATGGCATACCTAATACAGGTTCTTATTTGTGCTTTTCTATATATCCTGTTAGGTGGATAGAGAAATCTGTCAGCATGAGTGAAGACAATGTAAATCTCAGTCAGGGATCAGACAGAGAGGGAGAGGAGTGGTATTTAGTTCTGGCTTGTGTTCCAGGGCGTTGGCTGCAGGCCAGGGCTCCTCATAATCCTTAAGTAGTATGATATTTCTGCTAAAATAATCAGTGGTGAAGTACCAGTGCCTCTGTTTCCATTTGTTGGCAGGATTCAGTACTAATGCAGTGCAGAGAAGAGCTGAACAGATTTGTGCTCTTTAAGACCAGCTGTTTTTCATGAGACCTTGCTATATGGTTGGAAGTTTTGCTTAGCTTCTTGGCGGGAAGAAAGAAAACCAACTTACAGAAAAAGACTGCTGTCGTGTCCGGAGCCTGATGGGGAGTAACTGCACAGTTGTCTCTCAGATGAACTGCAACGGCTCAGGAAGGCGGGGTCTTTCTGTTCAACAACTCACGGCTCAAACTCCTCATTTAATCATTGACGTGTGGAAGCTCTGACTGCTTCCTTGCTTGATGCATCTTCTAAACGCATCAGTTCTCCTGGGGATTGCAGCACTCCCAACTGCTACCAGACCAGGGGAAGAGCTGGAGGAGAGTGAAGGATTGCTTAGGTCAGTAGTTACCTAGGTTCTGAACAAGAGTCTGAAACTTTTGGCTGCATCTCTGTATTGAGTTTAGTCCAGTCCAGAAGAAACAACAGAAGAAGGATAACTTCACCACTGTTGTAGTTTCTGCCGTTGTTAATTGGTGTGTGTTCTTTTGGTTTAGAACAATCTCTCTCCCTTCTTTGCCTTTTTTTTTTTTTTTTCTGTATTAGTTTGAATCCATCCAAAATCTGCCTGGTTTTCCCCCAGCTGCTAAAACCTGATTTCCAGTGCCCCACTCTCCCAGGTTAATAACACAGTCTGTTCTCTGTACCCCACAAGATTTTCCTTTCTAATCTCAAAGCTGACCTAGCCCTATCCAACTGAATGGCACCCAGAGCCTGTACCTTGTCCTCATGATAAAATCTTTGCTCTTGTGAGAAAGTGAGTTTTGAGGATTGCTGTCCTGCATGATGTACAGCTGCTTAGACATGTGCCTTCATGCAAGGAGAACCTGGGGTCCAGAATGGCAGAAGTACCAATTTTTGTAGCTGTCCCCTTCACGCTGTCTTGCTGACACCCTGAGTTCCCTCTGAAGGCAACTCTTAGTTTCTGGTGATGTAAAAAGATGAGAATACAACTTAATTTGGGAGAACAAAAGCTTGCAATATTTATTTTATTTAAAACACAGTATCAGATTTTGCTAGAACAGGACTATCAGCGTAGTGCTGCATCCTTTCTAAGCCTGCTCCCTGCTTGTGAGAAGTGGCTGGATTGATCACAGTGAAAGAAGTTGAAGACAAAGAGCACACGTATGTTGCCATGTGTATCTTTCACGTTAGCGATTCAGTCTGGTGTCTACTAGGATAGAAGGTGGAGTTAGATTTACTAGTATGGTTTGTGTAAATAACATATGTGCTACAGTTTGCCTGGCTGTTTTTATGCTGATAGAGCAAATACAGCTAAATCAAAGCAGGTTAAACAGTGACAACATTAATATACAGCTTGGAGAATATTAACATTCCTCAGACAGCAGCAAAGTTGCTGTTAGCTGAGGAGTGCCACTTGAGCTTTTCTCAGCTCTGAGTGCAAGGGCAATGGAGGTCCTTCAGAAGACGCCAATGGAGGGAAGAAAGAGGAGCTGTCCCAGTTATGTCTGTGAGCGCTGGGAGAACAACTGGAGACATTCAGCCTGTGTGCGGAGCAAAGCCTGGCAGTCTTCTCCCAGCCCAGAGTCACAGAGCTGAATGGCACTTAGAGCTGTCAAGGGAAGATCAAAGTTTAGGTGGAAAGAAACAAGTGAGTGGCTTTATTTTTATACCTTTTCTATTCTGCCTTGGATTAAAGCTAAAACAAGCATTTGCTTTGACGAAGCTGTGAGTTAGTCAGACAGTTGGGAGGAAGAGGAAGCTTGTTCAAGCCTACTGTACTGATTTGGATGGTGAACTGGTACAGCACTTGCAGAGCTGAGTTTTGGAGGGGATGAACTGAGTGGTGGCAACCAGAGATGGTTGAAGGTGCCAAAATTCCAAGTGCTGGAGTCCGAGCAGAGAGAGCACAGGCACTCTTTGGTCATACTGTGTGCTTAATTTTATGGCTGGCAATAGGCCTGTTGAGATGAACAGAACTATTTTTAGATCTAAATTAAGCATGTACATAAATACTGCATGGTCTTGAAGTAAAACGTAGTCCTTGGTGTAAACTTAAAGGACATTAACACTGGCAGCATGGAATTGGTATAATTTCTGGTGGGATTTGCTTGTAAATTAAGATAAGGATGATAGGAGGACAAAACAAAGAAAGTCTGGAAAAGGGAGATGGAACATGCAGAACGGTAACATACAGAACAATATGGGTTAGATAAGGAGATCTTTGGATGTTGCTAAATTTGTGCTCTGAGAAAGTGCACTTTTAGCCCCTGTTAATGTTAGGGGAAAAAAACTAGCATTCTGACTTCTAGTTAACTGTTTTGATTTAGTATTAACTGTTTTTCTTTAGAAATAACAAATGCAGACATTGGAGTATTTATGCTGTTGACTTTGTAAGGTGTTTATTTTGTTAAAAAGAATGCCAAGAAGCTTTGCATTTATATTAAATACATTCCAGCAGTACAGTGTTTGTTTGAACTATGACAGAGTATCAAGCTGGGGTGTTTTGGTTGGTTTTTTTTGGTTTTTTTTTTTTTTTTTTAATATTGTTCAGTTCTTGGAGTTAAACATGCAAAATAATATGTTGTGATATTTATTCCTATTTGAGGCTGCAGTGCCTTCTAGGTCTGGGATAAAAGAGCATGGTAGATGGTGGTACTCCAAATGAAACTTCTCTTCCTTGAAAAGTTGATTGAAATGAGGATGACTTTGTTATATTTTTACATGCATTTTATTTAATTGTGTGTTTTTGAAAAGAATTCTGAGAAAACGCATTTGAGAAATATGGTTACAAAATGTATGTGGCTAATAGGTCATCGTCTGTGCAGTAGCTCAGTTCTCCTGTTTTCAACTAAGAATGGAGTTTTCTTAGACTTTCTTACCCTGAGATTATTATGTATGCCACTAAATGATGAGAACACTAAAAGTTAAAAAAATCAATTTTTATGTGCTTCGGACTACACACCATTGTAGTTATGAATGAATCCCATCTTTCCTGCAGTTGCTGAATTATTTTTCATTGCTATAGTTAAGGAGAAAAAAAAAGTAATAGTGTTGCAAAGAAGAGGAGACAATTTTGATTCCCAACAGATTCAAAACTGTAGTGATAATTGTGTTTAGCAGTCTGTGTCGATAAGGTATAAAAATGCTTCCTGAAGCTGATATCCCATATGATGCAATGCATTTATATAACTCTTAAGGATGGTTGTTTTCTTGCTTGTTTGTCAAACAAACAAACAAAAAAGAAAAATAGTTGTAGTATAATTGAAATGAGGCATACAAATTCTGGATTTTCATGGCCCTTTTTCCCATACTTCCCGTGCACAGACACAGAGGTTTATAAAAAGGCTTTTAGAAAAGTTATTCTACACATCTAAAGTGCTGCTTATTATGATTTCTTCAAATAGTGTCTTTGCTAGATTTGGCATCCTTGGAACTCGTAATGTTGTCACAGAGTTCATTTGTCAAAAGATGCATAAATTCCAAAAAAGTAAATGTACCCAGACATGTGCTTTCTGCAGTTCTTTTGTTTTTATAACTTTCGAGTTACTGTAGAAACATTATTCCCCACTTGGACATTTTCAGATTGGTTGCATTTTAAACATTTGCTTAGTTCAAAATTAATTTCCATCTTGACATTTTTTTTTAAAGTTTTGGTTTTTAATCCTAAGATTTCCTTTCATTTTCAACAAGGTGAAGCACTGCCAGAAACTCAGTCTGAAAATATTTTTACAAGGACAAATAAAGGACAAAGTTTAATGAAAACTCATGAGAAAAATACTGCTATTTGTGATCATGTTTGTAGATGAACAAAGACAAGAAATACTGTTGCCACAGTAAACAGTTGCCATTTATTAAATACTTGTTCAAATATAATTAAAAATGTTGTGTAAGGAGTTCTTGGGACTGCTCATGTTGTTTTTAATAGGCCTTTTCATGGGGAATTCTCAGAAGGCTGAGGGTAAACTAGTGTCATGGTATTTAAACATAGGCAATTATAGGCCTGTCAGCTTCTCATCAGTCTCGCACAAAATAATGCAACAGCTGAAATCAGGTTCAATTAATGAGGAGTTAAAACATGGTAGTATAACAAATGCCAATCTGTGTGTTTTCATACACTATATTTTGCAAAACAAAATTGATAGATAAATGCAATTATTGGATTTTGTTACTAAAACTACTAATTTATAATAACAGTAGTAGTAGTATATGCTGGGTATAATGGGGTTATAACAGATCTTTATGTAACTTGGTTCCATTTGATATTTTAAGAAATGAAAATGAAAAAAAAATCATTAAGTATTCCCGTCTGGTTAACAGGCCTTAAAATGCAATCATGAGTTGTGAATCATCATCTGGTTTTTAGTGGGATGCTGTAAGGATTGTTGCTCATCTCTGCTATCTGACAGGTTTACAGCAGCCAGTCTGTTGACTGCTGCTAGCTTTTTCAGATGACAGTGATTTCTGGGGTGTTATTTAATGAAAAAGTCTGGTTAGTAACAGCCCATGATCACTTGGCAAACTATACCCAAGGGAACAACTCCATTTTAGTAGCCAAATACAAAATCAACCACTTATGATCAAGAAAGATGACCATTTATTTATTTATTTGTATTTTTTTCTTCAGATGTGAAGGTGTCTCAGCATGCACGAACTTGAACTGTCATGAAGGTCAGAATAGCTCAACTGAGTTCTTTCTGTGATAATAGGATTGAAATAGGCCAGTGTGATCCATGTGTGCCTGCCCATGAAACAGACACAGGCTAGAAAGAATCGGCAGTTTTGAGTTCAGTTACACATTAGGTGGTTTAGCAGGGGTTGTAAAGCAACTTTTAAGTCAGGACTGACTTTTTTCCAAGCAGTGTATTTAGTACTGTTATGTTTGTTGGACCTGAAATAGTAAAGCCCAGTGCAGAGGAAACATGCTAGGTAGGTCATGGTAGATGATCAGTACGTTTCTTCTCATGTTAAGCTATTAAATATTTGTGTTATTAACAGTTTGTTCGGTTTTGATAGGGTTCCAGCACCTTCATAACTATTTATTTTCCTTTCAGAACTCTTCTGTTCCTTAAACAAAGGAACCACCCAGATACCGTCACTCCATGGAACTGAAGCATTGGTGAATTAGTCCAGGTTCCCTGAAAGACTGCAAAATGGAGCCAATAACATTCAAAGTTAAAAAGTATCAAACAACTAGTGATTTCTCAGCAAATTTCAGTCTCCAGCTCATTGGTTCTCTGCCAGTGCATTCCCTAACCACCATGTCAATGCTGCCTTGGATTGTTGCAGAGATCCGGATGCTCAGTACTAAGTCTTCCAAAGAAGAACCTGGCGTCAGCCAAATCCGACTTCATGTTTCACCAGCGAGTTTGCGATGTGAACCAGACACAGGGAAAATTCAGCAGTGGGACCCTTTGATTTGTTCAAGTTTGTTTGAATACAAGCCACAGCATGTCCACAAACTGATTCACAACAGCCACGATCCGAGCTACTTCGCTTGTCTGATAAAGGATGGAGCAGCAAATCAGCGAAGTATCTGCTATGTATTTAAAGCTGATGATCAGACAAAAGTAAGTAAAAAGAAAAAGCAAGCAAACAAACAAACAAAACCCCAAACAAAAAAACCCTAAAACAACAAAGCAAGCAACCCTCAGAATTATACTGCAGAATTTATTCTTCTACTATCATCTGTTTTACAGAGTATGGTGTAAATGTGGAAGAGTTGATGCTACTTCTAAAATGGAGTTGCTTTTGTGCTGTTTGAAACTTTTCACTACAGTGTAAGATTTTGAGGGTGTAGTTACAATTAGGGACTGGATCTCACTAAAACTTACTGACAAGCATCACTTTACTTGATGTTAATGGTTCAGTTGAATTTGAACTCCTCAGTATGTGAAGTGAAAGGTGTGTAAATCTCCTACAGGATCAGAGCCTGAATTTCATCAGCCTAAAAAAACCTCTTTGGGATATGGGCTGAAATCTTGGCCCTCAAGTCAGTGAGAGTTTTTCTGTTGATGTCACTAGGGCTAGGATTTCACTGTTGAGTCACTGTGAACTTTATCTAATCCTATGGTCAGACCTCTCAAATTTCTATTTTCCTGAGTTGAGACCTATGTGACTGGGAGAGATACCTCCTTTCTCAGAAGGAGGAGGGGGGAGAGGGGAGCCTCCATATGTAGCATACCTCCAACCACAGGACTCTGGAAACCTCTTCCTAGCTCTGTAATCCCCAGAACTTGGCACGTGGTGTCAGAGAAACGGGAGAGAGGCCACAGCGCAGTGCTGCAGCTCTGTGACATGCAGGCTTGCTGCTGCATGGCGTGAGGCAGGAATTGGAGTGTGCGTGTCTTGCACTGTAGGTGAGATTTGGTTCAGTCTGTGTTTCCTAGAAGCGAGTTGTGTCCTTGCTGAAAATGTGGAAGCATTAAAAATAGTCGCTCTCTTCTTTTGTTTGAGAGTAATGTGAGACAATAGCTCTTGTGAATGAGTAAGGTGAGTAGGATTTGGCAGAAAGCTGTTGTGATCTACTGAGGACAAAACAGTGACGTATCCTTCACCTCTTGAATGTAGACTCTAGTTATAATGTTGGAAGACAGCATCTTGCTCCATGCTGCTTTCTTGACTCATAAGAGATGCCCTGCTGAAGCACCTGGGAGGTATTATGTGAATATATGCTGCATGTGGGATTTATGCCAACCTGCCCAATAGCAAAACACTATACAGTTCAAAATCCATGGTCTCAAGCTTAGAGCTCAAAACATATGGAAACAGCTTTAGTTAAATCCCTCACCCCAGATAAAAAGACAGTTCTGGTAAATTAGAAGGCAAATACATTGTAAATCATAAGCATTCAAGTGAGAAATTCTGTCAAGTTAAAATGGAGAAATTTATATATGTAAGAAGAAATCAGGAATAGATCTTTCAGGACTTGGCATTGAATAGAAGCTGTTAAATGCATTTTGCAGTTTGCTTATGCACTTATTTTTGTGGCTTGTGATTTTACAGGATTATGGTTCGTACACAACAACACTCACCTCATTTTCTTTTGCAACAAAAGATGGAAGTACTTTTTCCTCATGTTTGATCAAATTCCTAGACATGTTTGAAATGAAAAAGAACAAAGTAAGTCTCTAAATTTGCAGCTGTGCATACATGTTTTTGGAGACAACACCCAGAATTTTTGGATGCCTATTTTAGCTACTTAGGCCCAGATTCATACAGCTATCTGTCCTTTTGAAAACTACCCTCCACCCCAAAAGGAAATTGAATTCTTGTCTCTTAAGTTGCTTTGATTGTAAGAGTTGTTTCTCTTGACTTTTTTGCAATTAGGAAGTAGACATCTAACCTGCATTTGTGGACCTGTCTTTTAACAGAAGGGTAATTGAAATGTTAAATGTTCTTATTTTCTAAAATGAAGCCCTGCCTGTTTTACTGAAATTCAGTGTGATTACTGATTAATCTGCCTTTTAAGTCCCTTATGCTTTTTAGAGTGTTGTTACTCTCACCTGGATGTTGTCACAAGATGCTTTGTAGCGAACTGGTGTTTGTGTATTTATCAAGAGGAACGAACAGTTCCCCATTTTGTTGATACCCAGCTTGAAAGCATAGGAGTGTATTATGTACCTTTGTTACAAATTTGGGATGGTGACTTGACTACTTCGCTGGGCAGCCTGTTCCAATGATTGACAACATTTTCAGTGAATAAATTTTTCCTAAATTTTTCCTAATGTCCAATCTAAACCTCCCCTGGCAACTGCAGGCTGTTGCCTCTCGTCCTGTCGCTTGTTACTTTGGAGAAGAGACCAACCCCCACCTTTCTAGAACCTCTTTTCAGGTAGTGGTAGAGAGCGATAATGTTTCCCCTTATCCCAGAAGAGGCTGACTTCCTTTTCTCCAGGCTAAGCAACCCTGGTTCCCCTAGTTGCTCCTCACAGGACTTGTGCTCCAGACCCTTCACCAGCTTTGTTGCCCTTCTTTGGACCCTCTCCAGCACCTCAATGTCTTTCTTGTAGTGAGGGGCCCAAAACTGAATGCAGTATTTGAGGTGCAGCCTCACTAGTGCTACGTACAGGGGGATGATCCCTTCCCTAGTCCTGCTGGCCACACTATTCCTGATACAGAATGCCGTTGGCCTTCTTGGCCACCTGGGCACACTGCTGGCTCATATTCATCTGTCTGTTGACCAACACCCTTTTCCGCTGGGCAGCTTTTCAGCCACTCCTCCCCAAGCCCGTAGTGTTGTTGTGACCCAGGTGCAGGACCCGGCACTTGGCCTTGTTGAACCTCATACAATTGGCCCCAACCCATCGATCCAGCCTGTCCAGATCCCTCTGTATTGCCTTCCTACCCTCCAGCAGTTCAACACTCCCACCTAACTTGGTGTTGTCTGCAAACTGACTGAGGGTGAACTTGACCCCCTCATCCAGATCATAAAGATATTAAACAGAACTGTCCCCCATACTGAGCCCTGGGGATTTAACTCCATTCACCAAAACTCTCTGGGCCCAGCCATCCAGCCAGTTTTTCACCCAGCACAGAGTACCCCCATCCAAGCCATGAGCAGCCACTTTCTCCAGGAGGATGCTGTGGGAAACGGTGTCAAAGGCTTTACTAAAGTCCCAGTAGACAACATCCACAGCCTTTCCCTCATCCATTAAGCAGGTTACCTTGTTATAGAAGGACATCAGATTAGTCAAACTGGACCTTTGCAGCCTATGTAACTCAGCAGACTGCTGTGCCGGCACTCTTGCTCCTGAGGACTTTTTTTTTTTTTTTTTTTTTTCCTATTTGCTTCATCCCTGTAAAAGAGACACAGTAGTTCAGATAGGTTTAGTCACAGAGTTTACATGTTCATAGCAACTCTTTACCCAGCAATCTTGGACATCCAAAGTTTTGTGATAATTTCACTTCATCTGTTTTTATTTAAAATAAAACACAACATGGTTACTAATTAAAATAATATTGTAACCTGCAAGAGCCACAGTTCTTTGTATCTGCATAGATAAATCTGTAGCAGGGCTGTATTTGACAAATAGTTCTCAGATTAGGTCAGGCCTGACTGAGGATTTGAAGTAGAAGGTACTTGGTGGTTTTGCAAATAAGTTCTGTGTATATCCCCAATTTAGGATAAGCAGAATAAAAGAGGGCAGAAGGATGTCTGTGGGTGAAGTAGACTAGGAAGATTAGTATGTTAAGATGAAAGCAGGTGAGTAGAATACTAAATGGCCTTAGAAGAGGTGGACAAGAAACTTGAACTTCATGCAGCCAGAGGAGGTCTACAAGAATCGGGTCCAGAGGAGGGCTACAAGAATGAACTGAGGGCTGGAGCAGCTCTGCTGTGAGGACAGGCTGAGAGAGTTGGGGTTGTTCAGCCTGGAGAAGAGAAGGCTGCGGGGAGACCTAATTGCAGCCTTTCAGTACATAAAGGGGGCCTATAGGAAAGAGGGGGAGAATCTTTTCAGTAGGGACAATGGTGATAGGACAAGGGGTAATGGTTTTAAGCTGAAACAGGGTAGGTTTAGATTAGATGTAAGGAGAAAATTCTTTACAATGAGGGTGGTGAAGCACTGGAATGGGTTGCCCAGAGAGGTGGTGGAGGCCCCATCCCTGGAAACATTCAAGCCCAGGTTGGACGGGGCTCTGAGCAACCTGATCTGGGTAATGGTGTCCCTGCTCACTGCAGGGGGGTTGGACTAGATGGGCTCTGGGTGTCCCTTCCAACCCAAAACATTCTATGATTCTATGATTCTATGAAATCCTAACCGAGGTGGTAGAAAGTACAGAAACCCAGGAATGGTTAGGCTTTTAGCATCAGCATTGCAGATAGACTGCAGTACAAGTATGGTTGTACTCCTTATATACGTATATGAGTTTGTACTTACATATGAAGTTGTATTCTCATACATGCAAATTGAGCAAGAACAGATTAGTGAGGAATTATCATACTGTTTAATACTAAAGCATTTTGTTAATGGGAGATGATTTTTTGCTGGGTAATATTTAGCTAAAATCTAGGATTGATGGGGATGTAGGAACACATGCAGTGTTTTTCCTGGATATGAATGCAGGGCTGTTAGGCTCGTTGTTCCTCTATTACCACTATATCCACTTCAGAGAAGAAATCAGGTAATTAATACTAAATAATATCAGGATTCTTTGCAAGGAATTCTTTGTTCCTCTCCTATTTAGAAGTGAAAGAAAAGGCAGTGCCCTATTGTGGTCTTCATCTTAAGTCTGTAGGATCTTGTATAATTATTTCCATTGCATCATCATGGCAGTATACGGCTCAATTTCCCTGATGGTATAGCAGTAAGTAGGGAAGGATGAAAGAAGCTTTCCTGGCAAACTGTTCCTTTGCACATTACTTGAAAACAAGCATGTACATACAGAGATCATTTCACTCCACTTAGTACTAAAAGAACAAGTTTACACTGCCTAGGGAGAGCTTCTCGTATGGATTAGAGTTCCCTTTCTAAGCAGATCTGTTCGATACAGGATCTGGAGCGTTCCTTCCTTCTTCAGGTATAACCTCAATAAGTTTCCACCAGATGCAGATACTGGAGTTTCTTTATCCCTTCACCCTCATTCTGTGGAGGTTCTAATGGGGCCTAATGATTGAGCAATTTCTGTCTGAGAGTGAGGCTGAAGCATTACTGAATATTCTTTCTAGGTGCTCAGGAATGGAGCTTTATTCAATTATATTGCCTGCAGGGAGAGACTGCAGGGAAAGACTACTGATGGGTCATAGATGGGGATTATGCATGCTGTGAGTAATGGTGGTGGAAGCTGAGAAGAAATTAACTCTCCAGTAAATCTGTGCTTGCAGGATAGTACCTTCATCATAAGAATGCAGCCTTGTTGAACAGCTTGGCCAGAGTGCATGGGTACTGCAGGAGTGTGATGGCTTAAATGAAAACATACATGCTACCAGCCTTCGTATCTTCCCAGTAGCCTCTGATCTGATGTTGCCTTATGTTCTACAGAAATGTGATGCTATTGACATCATTGTTGTTGAAAACTATATACATTAAAAATTACTGGCATTTTTGTCCTACACTTGAGATGTGGTAGTTCAAAAGTGTTTGGAACTGTAGGTAAGGTGTGGTGCTTCCTTCGTGAGCTCGTTCTCCACAAACACAGCACCACTCTCCATCTGTAGGACACCTTGCTTTAGTGTGTCCTTCACTCTGAGGAATGAGAGAGAGAAGTAGAGAAGCTAATGGCATACAGGATATCCCTCTCCAGGAGATACAAACTAGCCAAAACATTACAGAGGGAGAGTAATTTCTATTCCTATTTTCAGTTTGGAAAAGTAATTCTACATGCCATTATGTTGATCTTTCTTCGGTGTATTTGTTTTACTTGGGTGATTTGTTGGTGATTTGTTTTACTTGGGTATGTTTAATCTTATTTGATGGATGTTTTGGCTGGCAAGTGGAATACCGGTCACTAGTTTATCTGATAGTGCACTGTGCTAGTTTAGATTTAGGGCAGGTTAAGGTTGTAGTGTCCTGTGTTCTACTTTTATATTTATTGTAAGTAAAGCATAACAGTTCTAAACTTAATGGTTTCGTGGAAGTCTGAGTCAAAGAGAGCACTCAAGACCTCAGCCTTTTCCATGTCATGTGCTGCATTCAGCAAAAAGCCCACATTTCCCCTAGTCTTCATTTTGTCACCTGTATAGCTATAGAAGCCCTTCTTGTTGCCTTTGACGTGCCTTGCCAGATTCAACTCCAGGTGGGCTTTGGCTTTCCTAACCACATCTCTGCATGCTCAAACAGTGTCAATATATTCCTTTCAGGTTACTTGTTCCCTGCTTTCACCCTCTATATTCTCCCTTTTTATGTTTGAGTTTTGCCAGGAGCTCCTTGTTGATCCATGCAGCATTTTTACCTGACTTCCTGCTCATTTGGATGGACTGCCCTTGAGCTTGAAGGAGGTGGTCTTTGAATAACAACCAGCTTTCTTGGACCCTCTTCCGTCCAGGGCCTTTATTCCCTGGTACTTTTTCAAGTAGATCCCCGAAGAGGCCAAAATCTGCTCTTCTGAAATCCAGGGTTGCGATCTTGCTTTTTGCCCTGCTTCTCAGGATCCTGAACTCCCACCATCTCATGGTCACTGCAGCCACAGCTGCTTTCCGTCTCCATACTCCCAACAAGCCCTTCCATGTTGGTGAGTGTGAGGTCCAGCAGAGCACCTCTCCTCATCACTTTGTCTGTCACTTGGGTTGGGAAGTTGTCATCAGTGCTCTCTGGGAACTTGCTGAGTCAATTATGCCCTGCTGTGTTATTCCACCAGCAGATACTTGGGTGGTTGAAGTCCTGCATCAGGGCCAGGGTCTGCGATCATGAGGCTACTTCTTAGCTGTTTGTAGAGTGCCTCATCCACCTGTTCTTCCTGGTCACAGTGTAAAATAAATTCCTGTATGCAGTGTAGAATTCAGCAGACAGCACTGTCACCTTTTTTTTTTTTTTTTTTTTTTTTAATGAAGCAGATGCTCAGAACCTTTAAAAGTTTCTCCTCTATTCTTTCTGTGATATGAAGTGAAGGTTTAGAGGATTTGAGGGAGAGCCTAGAAACTTAATCCTGATGCCTTGTAAGGAGAAATATTTCTGTGACATTATCAATGATCAATGCAGAACTAGAGTATGAAGAAATGTAAAAAGTTCAGTTCAGATTTTGAAAGGGTTAAGTTTAGTTCTTCCACTTCCCCCTCCCTGCCTCGCCAAGAGTCTGGACACAGGTTGTCATAACAGGCTGTAATATATGCTTGTGTTTACCAGAGCTGTTAATGCTATAAAGGCAAAACACTGGATAGAACTTTTTTTTTCCTGTTTTAAAAAGAAATACTGCTTGTGATTTAAGCAGGATCACAGCTGCACAAGACATGCACAAGTCGTCTTACTTCTTCTAAATCTTCATTCTGTACATAAATCAGGGACAGCTTTTGGCCCAGGAACTGGGCTTCTGGCAGCTGCAGGCACGTTGCCATAAGAGTTGCAGTGCTTGTATGGTTGCAGCGGACCGGGACACCTGCTCAAGACCTGAGCCTTCTTATGGACTTCACTTGTGCCAAATCTGACCCATAGCAGACAGAGATAAGCTCCAACTTCCTACACTGAGGCACTTTTTTAAAATGTAGCACTTGCCCTGTTGTTGAGCTGGTTGGTTACAACAGTGATCTCTCCTTTTGTCGGAGGTCTTCATATTTTTTTGTCCAATTGCTTTAACAGTTACTACATTTTTAAAAAACCTTCACCTACTTTTAGGAGTTACAATAGCTTATGCACTTAAGTAGATCATGCTGTATTACCTGGAATGCAGTACCCTTTGTTCCATGTTGTTTGTGATCTGATTATGTGCTGGAGAAGCTGGTTTCAGACAATCAACACTTAGCTCTCTGTGAGGCTGCACAGAGCTAATGTTGTCAGTGAACTTCACATTATTCATCTATAAAAGGAATGGCAGAGGCCCAGTGATCTCCAAAGCAGTTGTTGTGAGGCTTAGCTTCATGACTGAGGATTCTTACACAACTTGTTTTTATATTAGACTCTAAGATACGGCCTCACTGAGTATCTAATTTTTAATAGCACCATTTCCCTTTCTTAAAAGAATTCAGGCAAGATAATTTTAAAGATAGAGGTGGTCTTTTTCTCCTGTTTTTTACTGCTTAATGAATCTAGGGAGATTAAAATGTGGTTCTTCTTTTGCAAAAAGCATAAAACACTGAAATAAAGTGAGGTAATGAGTCTTATTTCAGTGCAACTGAGAGCTTAATTTGGTTGTTTTCTGCCTCCTGTTCATATGCGCTTTTGGGGGTTTTTTTGATGGAATTTACGTAATTGCAAACTGCTAGCACTGCTTTTTGATTTAGGAAGTCTCTCCTATCTCCCAAATGCTAACTGGAGAAAATAATGTAAAAAACAGCAGAACAAAGGAAAAATCAAATACATATTTGTGCCCATACATAGTCTGGTATATAAAGTAGGTCAAAGTTTAGCTGTGTAAATCTTAGAGTGTCCTATATAATGCAAACAGCCAGCTATGCTTCAGACACTCTCACAATTAATCAGGCTTTATGCTTATCCTGAGCCTAGAGCATAACTGTGTGTACACCAGTTCTATCCTGGGATCTGTTCAAAGGATTCATGTATGTGAACTCTTCCTTTAGGGGGCTTTAGTGGTCAATGACCCTGTCCCTAGCAGCATTATCCCAAGTCTTTATGGGGCTCTTGTCAGACCCTAGAGTGACTTTGTGACATCCTCAGCTAAGTGCTCCTATGTTCACCCTCATTTTATAAAAAATATTGTGTGATTTTCCTAAACCTTGTATGTGATTGCCACATGGAGGAAATCATTTGTGCAATACCAGTGCTGTTTCCTGACTTAAAGTCAGAGGTAATGTCTTACGAAGGAAGGTGAAATTAATCACATGCTTCATAAAAAGAGATGCCTGTTCCCACTCTTACAGCAGCAGCAACATAAAAAATTGTATTTTCCTGTGATTTCTTCCATCTCTTAAATGGTACAGAAATTTCTGCTACAGAATAACCAATAAGAACTCTCACTATGACTTCAACAGTATAGTGTTCTGTGTCAGATGACATTGTTAGACTATTTTTCAAAATAAATAATATTGAAAGTAGATGTGTGTTACTTGTGCTGGCATGTGCACTTCATTTTAGAGCCAGAGTTCATGCCAAGATTATTTATTGTTCCTTCACTTTTTCTGTTGGGGATTGTAGCAGAAATACAAAACGGTGGAACTGAGGCTAAAACATAATTAGTGGATTTGTGATGGCTTCCCATCTGACTACTAACCATTCCTTGTTTTTTTACAAGGTCTAATGCTTGTGGCCTATGAAATCTGGTACAGGTAATTGGAGACATAATATCCAAGCATCCTCCAGAATTACAGTAGAGTTTCCTTCAGAAACTTCCTTTTCACATAGAGAAGAGCTTTCAGTGGCTTGTCAGGCACTGGCAGAGGCTGCCCAGGAAGGTGGTCGAGTCACCATCCCTGGAGGTATTTAAAAGATGGTAGATGAGGTGCTTAGGGACATGGTTTAGTGGTGGTCAGGCATGGTTGGACTCGATGATCTTGAAGGTCCTTTCCAACCAAGGGATTCTATGATTGTGTGATTGCCACCTTTTCCCCTACTCTTATGTTATCGCTCAATGAGGCAGTTCAGAGCAATTCAAATATTCCAAAAGTAAAAGCTTTCAATTAAATTACCATCCTAACCTGATCACAGAAAGTTTCATCAGCACCTTTGAGAGAGTCAGGGAGAAGCAAGGCCATACTATCTAGCGCAGAGAGAAGGCTGGACCTCAGATCCCCAAATCAGTCAGTCTTAAACTGCCATGGGGGTTTAGCTTAAGTGTAATGTCTGATGATATAGTGAGGAGATCTAATAGCTGTCCTTTGCCAAAACAGGCAGTTCTGTTGGTCTTTTCTCTTCCAATCCATTCCTTGACATACATTCTCAGTGTTTTCCCTTGGGCTGGCGTTGATGTTTGTCCAGCTCTGCGTTGAGCTGCTTTAGGGTCTAAGGTAAAAATTGAATTGCATTCTGCTCCAAACCAACTCAGTGCACATCACTAGATCACCTTAGGTGTTTTGTCAGATTCCAGGTTGATGCACATTTAGAAACTAAAGTGAGAACATGAAGTGAATTGACAAGTTTTTCCTGATACTTTCATAAGCAAATGGTGGAAGTAGAGTGCAGTGCCAGAGGTACTCCAAAGGCATTGGGCTGTGCAGCAGGAAACATGATGTTTCTTTGTATGGTGACATAGATCCTAAAAGTAAGACTATGGGGATGGAGTTGCACAGGGAGACTCGCAGGCTTACTTGGCCTCTATACAGGTAATGCAGAGCCACCACTGTGACACCTAAAGTGTCACAGACTTTGAAGTTTGTCCCACTGGCATTGAGTGAGAAGAAATCACTGCCTGTCTGTCCAGTGAGTCCGAAGATGGAGTAGCCTTGCTCTGAGAAGACATAAACAGCATGGGAACAATCTGCGACCTGCTAAATGTCTTCTTACAGTCTGGTGTCTGCTGCTGTTATGGTGATGGGAATGGAAGGCTTTTAGTACATTTCCATGATTTACACGTAATTGTCTTAAAATTACTAGTGAACCTGCCTCAGAGGGGTTGAATGTGTTGTGAAATACTGTCACGTGACAATTTCTTCATTTTTGTGGCTTCAGCCTCACTCTGGCACTAACTTTCTGGTACTCATCCTGTGCTTTATTTATTTATTTTCTCAGCTGGAATAATTTCTTTCTGCTTTGCTGAGCAATACCCTCACTGAGAAATAAGTTAACCCCCTGTGACCAGCTTTCTAAGCTTTGTAAGAGCATGGCGATGCTGCAGTCTTCAAATTAATTGAAAAGCTTGAAGATAACTTAGTATGGAAGATGAATGTGAAAATTTGAGAATTTGTTGAATCTACGCAGTTATCAAAGTGCAATATAGTTCTTCAGTTGAGAGGCTATGTTTATCCACGCGTTACCCCAGCACTAAACATGTTAAATTCCCCAGCTTCACAGGCGTTAATAACAGAATAGGTAACAGCAAAGTTATTCAGCTCACCATACTGTAGTGTAGTAAAGTCTGTCTTCTGCAAAGGTTAGTCAGACCCACAGCTTCAAGCCAGCTCAGAGCCAGCAGAAAATTCTGGGCAAATAAAAAAAAAAAAAATTATGAGTTGCGCCTGTGGAAAAGTTCTGAGTGTGACAGAGAATAAGTCTAGAAACCCAGGTTGCATATACAGAATTAAGAGTTCAGAAAATACTGTTTGATATATAGCAACATTGAATATTAAGCTGAATGTATGTAGTATGATACTACAAAGAACATAAAGGCGCTCCACTCTATTTCCTGCAGTTACCCACTGCTGTGGCTTGCTGCCATTAATTTAAGACTAGAGGATGTTTGGAAGAATGCTGCCTTATTGAGCTCCAAACACAAGTCAGAAAGTCTAATCTAGATTCAGTAGATGGTTTTTATTTTTCATTTAATTAATGATCTTAAGGACTATAAAGTATACATAGTTGTGATGTTTTAAAATCAATTTTGTGAATACATGGTGCAGTGATAGTTGTATGCAATTAATGCCAGAAAGTGTATTTCAGGGGGGGAAAAAAAAACCCCTGCTTTGGGGAAGTTTTTATAAAGAATCAGTCTTACCTAAATACAGTATTTGTTTTCATGGCACACAGTACAATAACATATTGAGGACAGTATAATTTACTTAGTGAAAGAGAACATTCAAAGCATGTACAATCTGTTTTCAAACATGTGGGAAGATAGCTTTTGTAAAATATTTCAATAAACCAAGGCCCTATCTGTCATGTATGTTAGTACAGTCTCTCTAGGCAGACTCAGGAATGGTTCTGGCACCAGATTGTAGGACTGGGTCCTGTATCTTTTCTCAAGACTAGTAAAAGCAAAACGTTTCTATTTTCTCTGCTTCACAAGTTGCTCTGGAAATCTTGGGCTTCAGCTCACTTGGAGCTACTTAAACATGTACATTCATGTTCAAAAAATTGTATTTTCTTTTTCTCAGATTCTAAAATGGCCCTAATGGACAAATTTAAGCCATCCACATTAAAATATGAAGATGTCAATTCATAAATTATGATACTGAATAAATCACCTTTCTGAAATAGCTCCTTATTTTTCCATGCAATTGGCTTTTCATTTAGAGTTTTGCCTGCATTGGGCTGACATTTATGCTGTGTCTTCACTGTCATCAGATGTGGGTTCTTTGGCTGTAGTGGAGCAGAAAGCCAAAGTAGAGGAGGCATATATAACTGCTGTATTTGCTTTAGCAGCACAATCTCCCATCCTGTTACATGTCAAAGTGAATAATGGTAACAAATCACTTTCGTAAAATCAGTGCTTTCCTTTGCTTGGTGTAGACACAGGGTTTCTGTATTTCTGTTTTTTTACCCTCTCTGTGGACATCAAGTTATGGGAAGGGCTGTGGGAAATATTTTCCTAGAGAATGATTTGTGTTACTGGGCAAATACAGGCTTAAGTGGGTATGTGTGCCTGCCCTAAAGGTTGATCATCGAGGATCTGATACAAGGATTGAGTGGATAATGCCAGTTTATACTTGATTTGTCCTTTGTATCTAACTGCTGGTTGACGTGGACTTTTCCTTTCTTTCCCACCCTCCCCCCACTTTTTCCAGAGTGACAGTGATTGAGATCTATTGCTGAGCATAAAAACTGCTTCGCAGCTAGTGATTCCTCTTGCATTGGGTTAAGTTTGATCCTTCTACAGAACGGACTGAATGCTTTTCATTTGCAAGTTTCTTGTTTCATCCTTTAAAAGAGTTCCACAAAACTGCTTTCGCGTGTGCAGAATGGTCTTAAAAATAGTATTCGTAGTAAACATAATGTACTCTGGCTTGTTGAGTCTCTTTGTTGCTTATATGCTGTGCTTCCAATCCTAATGTAATGAACTTTCACAGGAAGAGAATAAAAGATGAAATTAATAACTCTCTTAATTTGAGATTTTTGGAGGCCACATTTAGCACAGAGGTGAAAAATAGAGCTTGCAGCTAATATCTTGTGGTGTATTTTACATCTAAACCTGTGGCTAACTGAAATGGAGGTGTTTCTTTGAACATCTAAAAAGCAGGTTGTAAATAGAGTCTTTGATGCCGAAAACCTGTATGCAGTTTAAATTCAGGTTAGTTCCATTGAAGACAACAGAAAGACTTGCAATAATGACATTGAAAGTGCTTGTAGATACTTGCTTGGTTACCACCTAAAACACCTAATGTATTATTCTATTTGGTTTTATCTTCAGATTTTTTTCAATGACAACATGTTCATATAGGAAAAAACAGTTTCCAATTTCATTCATTTAGAAAGATTTTTAGTGAAACAGAAGCATTTTTAAAAACAGATAAAAAGAAAAATGATAACTATAATGTGTTAACATATTCAGAATGATTAACATAGTTGATTCAACACTGCCATTAGGAAAACTGCATTTCTTTCTTTGATTAAAAATGCAAATGAAAGTATGCCATGTCTAGGAAGCGATAATGTACTAAAGTCTTAAGAAGAGCAAAGCTCCATTCATCACTTTTGATTCTCTACTGACTGCTAAAACCCTATTCTAATGTGCATCTGCAAGTACAAATAGAATCATAGAATCATAGAATGTTTTGGGTTGGAAGGGACCCCCATCTAATCCAACCCCCTGCAGCGAGCAGGGACACCCTTAACCAGATCAGGTTGCCCAGAGCCCCGTCCAGCCTGGGCTTGAATGTTTCCAGGGATGGGCCATCCACCACCTCTCTGGGCAACCCGTTCCAGTGCTTCACCACCCTCGTAAAGAATTTTCTCCTTACATCTAATCTAAACCTACCCTGTTTCAGCTTGAAACCATTACCCCTTGTCCTATCACCGTTGTCCCTACTGAACAGATTCTCCCCCTCTTTCCTATAGGCCCCCTTTAAGTACTGAGAGGCTGCAATCAGGTCTCCCCGCAGCCTTCTCTTCTCCAGGCTGAACAGCCCCAACTCTCTCAGCCTGTCCTCACAGCAGAGCTGCTCCAGCCCTCAGATCATTCTTGTAGCCCTCCTCTGGCCCCTCTCCAACAGCTCCATGTCCTTCTTGTGCTGAGGGACCAAATAGCCTTGGTCCCTGCAGAGATCTGTAATGGGAACTGGACTGAGGCATTTCCAGAAGTCGTGTTAAGGTGTTAGGGCTGCTTTAGTTTGACCTGCAGTCCGGCAGCAATGAGGCACTTCCATTTTCCTAGTTTAAGTGCTTATTTCAAAATGGCACGACAGTGGGTAATGATCTATTGGAATGAGACACCCTGATTCCCAAAGCAGGACCAGGATTTAGGAGAGGAAGCAGTTGCTTCTGCAGAGCTCTGTGCAGTATTTCTGCTTCCACATGTACATAGTTAGCCCTTAGAAAGTTTCTCTAATTGCAGGAAGCGAACTTTGTTGTTCTTAAAAGGGATTAGTCCCCAGAGTGGGTAGCTCCCCCCCACCCCCCACCAGTGTGCAGACTCACCATGGTTTAAGATGAGGTGTTTAAGTGCCACTTAGTGGCTGTCCAGAGCAAATGTAAGACACTGCAATAGCTGTGACAGTTTTCACCTCTATTGCTGTTGCTTTCCAGCAGCAGGGGAATTCCTCACCTCCTCTTAGAGACGCTGAAGGCTTAATCTAAGATGGGTTGAAATGGATCAAAAGACCCTAGTGGGCTTTCAATAGAATTTCAATACCATCATTCCCATTTTACTTTTTTTTTCCAAATTGTCCTTTTGAAGTTCTGTTTGGGTTATTCTCATGTTTTGTTTTGGTTTTGGTTTTTTTGGCAATAAATGCCTGTAAAAGTATTGTAACATGTTGATGTTTTACTATGTGGTGAGCTAGCACAAGACTCAACAGTAAGTAAAGGTTCTGTCTCTAGAACTGAAATACTAGTGTTCCTGGAGTTTATTCTTAGGTATTAAAATTCACGAAACAAGACATGTTCTTAACTGGCGTTAGTGTTTGGTATCCACTGATGTTCTGGGATGTCTTGGTTCCCCTCAGCAGAATATGTGATAGAAGTGAAAACATTAGCTCTTGGTCATATTCTGAGCTTGATATATCATTGAGTCATAGAATCATAGAATAATCTGGGCTGGAAGGGAATTTTCAAGGCCATGTAGTCCATCCCCCCTGCAATGAGCAGGGATATCTGCAACTCGATCAGGTTGCTCAGAGCCCTGTCCAGCCTGGCCTTGAATGTTTCCAGGGATGGGGCTTCTACCACCTCTATGGGCAACCTGTGCCAGTGCCTCACCACTTGCATTGTAAAAAATGTCTTCCTTATATCTAGTCTGTATCTCCCCTCTTTCAGTTTAAAACCATCACCCCTTGCTCTATAACTACAGGCCCTACTAAAAAGTTTTTCCCTGT
>KL289756.1:251-104054 GCA_000699545.1 Podiceps cristatus
CAGCAGAACAGGAAGCAGGAGGCCGTTCTGGAGCTCAACATGTACGAAGGAATATGAAATCAAACTGGTCCACGTGGGCTGGCGGTGAAGGCCAGCCTTTAGGTGTCTTCAGGTTAGCAACCTCTAGTCAGTCACCATATGTTTGCATGAAAAGCACAACAACAGCTGTCAAAGTTGTGGTGACCCATCTGTGGTTCGGAGAGAGGAAGACAAGCAGGAAGATAATGCTTGAAAGAGGCACCAGGAAGTTAATCTGAGCATGACCTGAATGTTACCCCCATTTTTTGTGTTTCTGTACACCGTTCTCTAAAGAAAAGCCAATTGTATTTTAGAAGAATAGAGGCCTCTCATGTTGTTACTCATCATGTGGTACATTAAACACTAACACTAACTCAGAAATTGTGAGTTAACCTTGTCCTTTCATCACATATGATCATCTCATCGCTAGACTGGTGACTGCTCAAAGCTGCCTGAAAATGGTTGGGCCCCAGACAACTAAACTTTTATACATCACTACAAAAGCAGCAAAGATGAGAAGGAAAACTGATTGTCCCAAGGGACACAGCATAGTGGTTTGGGTAGTTCTGCTTAGAAAGTCACTTGTGGCTTTTATAACGAAGAACTTAAGGTTTGAATTTTCAGACTTATTAGCTGTACATTTGTTTGGTTTTTATTAACTTAATATACTATGCACCACATTTTCCTTGGAGTGTTGAGTCAAGTGATGGATTTACCCAGTTTAACTCTAAATGCATGGGAATTCTTTTTCATAAAACTTTGAAGAGATTTGGGTCTCAAACTTCCTGAATTATTTCATTTTATGCCTGCATATTTTTTGATACAGCAACTAATGTTTTTTGTCCAGTTTCCTTTCTGAGAATATGTGTTTCAGGCTAATGTAGAAAGGTAATGTAGTTTTTGCTTGCTCTCTTTCTTGACCTGTGAGAATTAGAGTTGTCTTCTTACATGAGCAGACACAGTTAAACCACTTCAGTCTATAAAAGAATCACTGGAAGTTTCTGATCACCTCGCTCTCTGCTCCAATAGAAAAGAAAAACAGGTTTTAAAAAGACTGAGAAGTATATGGTTATTAAGCTAATATGGTACACTTCATCTGGCTGCTAAAAATCTTGATTGGTAACAGTGATTAAATATAATTGTATCAATAATTGTAGTGTTAAAAAAAAAAAAAATTACTTTCATTAGAAACTGTGTTTAGGAAACCCTGATTCCTCGAGTTAAAAAATTTCATGTAACTTTACTGTTATATTTTTGGTAGTGCTTTGAAGGTTTCTTAAACCCAGGAATATATAGAAAGAATAAATAAACTATAGCAGAATAAATACACAGTTCTGAAGTATTCTGCTAGGTTTCATTATATATCTGCAGTACATATGGTTTATTCAAAAAGAAAATTGGGCATAAAACTGAAAAGTTAATGGAAAAATATTCAACCATCTTAAAGATCTGACCAAATAATTAAGATATTTGCAAGAAAAAAACCAAATGAACAAACCACCAGCTACGTGCCAGTTGAAATTTTCATTGAATGGAATGAAAGGACTCCCAGTAATTTCAGTTAAAGGTATTCAGGGGTTTTTTTGGGTTGTGGGGTTTTTCTGTGGGTTTTTGGGTTTTGTTGTTTTGGGGTTTTTTTTGCTACTCTTCAGTTTGGAAGGGAATTTGTTCATCATTTTAAGGGCTGAAGAACAAAGTTGCTAAACTTTTTTTATTTTCATGTGTTTAAAAACTGAGCTATATCATGACCTTAACACTACACAATTTTATAGTGGTTGTAAAATTTCTCAAAAGTTATGCAATCTGTAAAATTTCTTCCTAGACAGTAAGATGTTAACAAATTAAGCACTTTTGGTGTAATGTAGAACACCACATGCTGTTCTGTATCCTTGGAGCTGAACTGGATATTTGCAGATTTGGTTTTATTCTGTAGATTATGAGTAATGAGGTAAACTGAAAGAGGACTGTAAAACCTCCTTTGGTGAAATACTGAAAATTATGAAATAACCTAATTCTTACACAGCTTTGTCACTGCCAATGTTAAATTTTACTGCAAGTATTTATTGCAAGAACCTTGGTTACTACTAAGACAAAGGCATAAGCGAGCCCTGTTTGTTTAGAGAAATCATATACTACAAATGTGTTCTAGAGGAATAATCATACATTTTTTGTGGGTATTCAAGAGAAGTGATAATTCTGAAGCAGAGAATGCTATTGATAATGTTTCCACTGAGAAATGGCAGTAAAAACGTGTTTAGCTGTTCCCCTGAACCGGCAGTTTTAAGTCTAGATCATAAGGAGGGTGGCCTGTGGTGTGGCACTGAACTAAACATAATACTGACGTGTCTTCTCCACATATAGGTGCTTTCTGCTGTTAAGCTTTTAAAGATCTTAAAAGCATGAAGATGTGTTGATATTTAGGGCATTTAATGAAATCTTCAAAGAATTGAAGTGTGTAGATACAAGGTTAGATATGCACTATACAAAACAAGATAGCGTGGATGATAGAAAATGAGTCCCTTGTGAATTTATTATTCCTATTCTGCTTAATTCTTTTATTTTGAGAATCCCAATGTGGAAATATATTTTTATGATCTAAGTTTGGCATTTTTGGCCCTCATGCGATTTTGATTCAGGAGTTGAAATCCCGTTTCCATGGAAATCGGCTGTACTGTTGATCAGCTTTGAATTTCTCCCACAAATTAAGGCAACTGAGGGACATCATCTAGGCTGATTCTGTCCATAGTGTTGGCCACAGTATTTTCCCTTTTATCCCACCTGAACAGGAGCTGTAGTCTGCTGATGATTTAAGTCAGGATTCCCAAACATAACTCTAAGAAATTCTCTGGTATCAAGAGAAACACAAATTTAACCAAAAAAAGGAAAATAGAAAAGTATGATGTGTACACAGATGCTTGACACCCTGGCAACATATACCCCCAGGGACAGCTACAGTCGTTTACCTTTTAAGTTTCTACAATCAACCCACCTAATTTTTAGTGAAGTTTAGCTGCAGCTGTATAACCTTCATTCATAGCCTGTTTCTCTTCCAGGTACTGCTAGGGTATTTGACAGATATGTTTGAGTTGAAAGGGACTGAGCATCATCCACAGAAATGCCCGCTGGACATAAACCTCCCTCGTTACCTTCCAGACATACTGAGCAGGAAGAAAAGCAAAATGTGAACAAGACTTGTCAAAGAGAATAGCCGTTTGCTTTTTGTTTTGTTTTGGTTTTTCCACATTTCTAGAAGAGAAAAAGCAAGTCAGCAACTCTGATATTTGTAGAGGACAGGACAGTGCCTGCAGTGTCTCCTGATAACTGGTGTGTAAAAGCTCATAGATGTGTTGCAATCACGTAATATCTGACCAGCACAAGTTCTCAGGAGGAGACCAGGACAACAGAGCACTGTGATCTCTCCATGCCTATCCTTTGATCAACTTGGGCAAATAGAGCTGCTCTGTTCAGATACTTGAACCCGACAGCATTCTCAGTAATTTCGTCCAAAAGTGGAAGTTCAGTTTGTGGGCAGTTATTGTCCATTTGTCAGCATCAAGTGACTTCTTGTGCGACAGCTGTCAACAACTTCCTCAGCAGGAGCCAGCGGATCTGCCCCTGCTCCATATGATCACCACGAGTAATGGGTGTAGTTTTTCGGTGATAACTTTCAGAACAGCTGAAATAAAAATAAGCACTTTATCTTTTAGAAAGTTAAAAAAACAAAACCAAAAACAAACAGTGCTTGATATATAGCTTGGGGAGAGGGGCTTAAGCTAAACTTATTTTAATTGGAGTAGTAAGGAGAAGTGAAGTTCAAAATGCCAGTTCCATTGTTTCCTTAGCTCTAACTCGTAACTCAAAGAAATGGATGTGGTAGGTATCGGCTGCTGTGTGGAGGGTGGGACAAGAATATGATAGTTTGCTGCTTTGAAAGCGTGTGTTTGTCAGGCATTCGGGTGGGAGGGTGGCAGTGAAAACAGACCTTTCCCCGCACTGGAAATGCCAGGTGCTGTACTTCAGCAATATTCAGATTCTGAGTATATTTCTGGCTTTCCTAATCTTTGATCCTGCCATTGAATCCGCGGGGGTGCAAAAATCCACCCACACAGATCCGATTTCAAAATCCTGGCCTTAATTATTTATGGTTTGGTTTGGACAAATTACTGTTCTCTGTGCAATAACCACAGTTATTACCAGAAATATAGAACTATCTAAAACATGCATATATATATATATTATGTATGTATGTACATAGTTTTTAAGATATTGCCTTTATTAATGTTGTTTTGAGGCTTAACTGAAATTCTCATTACTTGATCTTGCCCTGTGCTGCTTTTCACCTGGCCACACTGGCCTGAATCCATAGCAATTAATTTTCAGAAAAAACAGCTCATAATGTTTAGAACCTGAAAGCAGTCCTAGGACTAAAAGAAGAACGTCTAGCTTTATACACCTTGCAACAAGATCCTAGTGTTTTGTTAAACTGCAAATGGACTGTACTAGTTTTTCTGCACAAAACAGACTCCGTTTTTTTAAATGTCTCTGGGCCCTATTCATAAGACTAATCCATCTCAAGTTAGATCATTTTCATCTGCATACAAATAGAAGTTGAATCCATTATGAAAAAATCCCTTTTAACCAAGGACAGTAATTTTCATGAAGCAAGAATAAACCCAGAATTTTACAGCAAAATCAGACATACCAGTGCCGTTACAGGGCCTGGAAATGCCAGCCAGGACCATTATTTTAATTAGAGTAAAGCAAGCTTGGTGAGTTTATGTGTTTCTCAAAGTAGTATTTTTCCTTCTTTTTGCCTTACTTTTTCCTGAATTTTAAATCATAATTTAATGCTGATATATTTGATGTCATAATACTTACAAACAAGTTGCCACCACTTGAGTGTTGCCTTAAATTTGGATTCTTGTCTTCATTTTTGTCCCTTAATAGACCTGCATCAAAGAAACGTACTCTCTTCAAATGTTCATTGGTAGGCTATGGCGAGGTAATTTCAGTTATCACATGTTCTCCATTGCAAGTCAACTGAAAATTAGCAGAAGCTTTCAGGTAATTCCTGTGCCTGTTTAGAATCGTGTAAAACTGGGTTTTATTTGAAGTTAGAAACCTGTACCCCCACTTTCAATGAGGTGCCATCAGGTATTCTAAAACACATTCCCAATTCTCAACTGGCTTGTCAGGTTTTAGATTGACAAACCTGATAACAGCTGGACATGTTTTTCTCTTCCTAAGATTTCCAACAGTTGTCCTCCTAAAAGGTGGGGTAGAAGACTTCTCTGCCTCACCTCCTACATGCTTCTCCAACCGGGGAGACTGACCTAATGCTTAAAGCAGAGGGCTCACACTGGGGCGGTGAGGGCTCTGCTCTCAGCTGTGCCACAGCCTTCCTCTGCGGCCTGTGTAGGTCGCTTATCTCTCTCTACCTTCCTTCCACCATCACCTAGTACACTGCTACCTTGTGAAAGGTCTCTTTGTTAATGTTTGTTGAGCACGCAGACGTTCCAGGTGGAAGACAGAAATATAAAATACCATTCCTAAGTGTTCTTTGCTGCTATGTATTGAGAAATCATGTGCAAGAAGGCCATTTGCATTTTATCTGTTGAGCTAGTAGCGCTAGTTTTGGTTTTCATCAAGTTAACATAGGCTTTGGGATCTGAGGTTTCAGTCCAGATGTGGATTGCAATCCTGGTCTCAATGACCAAAACAGTTCCTAGAGTCACAAGCAATATTTGTTTTGCACATGTTATTATTTAGGAAAACTAAATGGCAATAAAAGTCTTCTAGAATGGAAAAGAACTTTCTAGTAAAAACCATGTTTATGCAAGTGACCTATCTGAAAACTATAGAATGTCAGAAAGCTTATAGAAGGACGTATAGAAAATAGTCTACTAGCCTTTCATTAAGCAGTATTTATAATTTCTAAAAATAAAATATAGCATTAGCATTTTGCCCGGTTATTAAATAATGCAGAAGACTTTTTCTAGTTCAGTACAGTTAGTTCGTATTTCCAGGTCATGGTTGTGTTTAGTGCTTCTTTAAAAAAAAAAATTCTCAAGCTTTCAGAATTGCATGTTCTAGAGCTTTGGGGCTCTGTTGCAGCCTGTGTTGGAACTAACTGTTTTCTAAGCCTGAAATAAACCTCTTGAAGGAATCCTTAGTCTTCTCCTGATGGAAAGTAAAAGTAAGCTAAAGCAGAGGGTCTATTTAAGGCCCTTAATGATGAGAAACCAGTTATACAATGGGGAAGAATTTTGCCCTGAAGATATGTGTATAATATTTTTTTTTTCCCCTACAGAATTACCAGATTCTGTCATGGACTGTATGGATATTACAAAACTTTTCAAAGATTGTGAGCCAAGGTTTAAAAATTACTAGTAATTCTGGAAATGTCAGTGTTGGAGCACGAGACTTGAGGTGGTCTGCTGTCTTTCATTGGGGTCTTTCAAGTTCTGTTGGCTTCCAACAAGAAAGCTAGTGGCAACACATCAGAATTGAGCCCTTTTAAAAGAATAAAAGGAGGGTACGTGTCTGTAATAATAGTGTAATGACACCAAATCTGTGTGTGTATGGTTTAGTAGTATTTACCTAAATGCTTGTTCGTTGGCATGTGGACAATTTCTCCAATGCTTTATCTTCATATAATGTTTTGCAACACCAGTCTGGCATCATTAGACATCCACCCGCAAGCATTTTAAAGATTTTTCCACACAGCCATAAAATTGCACCTTCCTCGTTCAATATAAAATCAAGTACACCTGTAATAACAAAGCAGTGGAATAGTATGCATCTCTTCCTGGATGTTTAACTGCATTGCAGTAGAGCTGTGGTGGTTTGCCTTCACAGACTGGGTGAAATTGAAGGTCGTGTCCTAATGTTATGTCTTCCTGTTTAAAATGAATAGCTTGTAAATGTTTATCTCATCTAGAAGTGAGAACGTGGTCTACGTTTGTGCTCTCCAATTCCCATTTTGAGAAACCGTGCGGAAAAACAGCTGCATATTCTTTCATGTCCTCCTTCTGCTGTTAAACATTCATGTCTTTGATTTTAGTTCTTTGCCAGGATATCCCCTCCGTGCATTTGGATTTCTGGTTGAAGCTCGCAGTAGTGCCGTCTAGATTTATAGTGGGTTACATTGTTTTCTGCAGAAAAGAGCGAGAGAAAGAAATAAATCCAGTGCAGAAGTACTGAGAATTCATCATGTACAGCATCATACAGTATATAGTTTCTTCGTGTTCTGCCAATATGTATTTCAGTTTAAAATGTCTTGAGGCTGGTTGGGACTATTTCTATAGAGAGAGGACCAAAGTATACAGTATATTGGCTTCCATTTTGCTGTTTTTGGACAGTCAGGGCTGCTTTCCATTTCCTACAGTGTTCCAATATAACTAAATCACATACACTCTGTAATGGAGGCTTCTGAGACCTGGGGCTTCTGTAAAATGTAAAAGAAGAAAGTAGTATTTATACAGTATAATATTTTGATTCGCTAATGAGCTGTGAGGTGGGTGTTATCATGAACTACTGTGCAGCAAGAAAGGTTCCTAAAACATGCATCAACTTACTCCATCTCTGAATCATTGCAGATAACACAGTGTTTAGTTTCTAATTAGTCTTGTGTTGTGCTAATTCTCATGAGTAGTGTAAGTGATTGACATTCTGCGTTTCAGTGGCAAGTACCAGAGCAGCTGACTTCAGCTCCATGATGAAGCCAGCATACAGCTGCTGAGAAAAGCAAGCCCTTCAGAGAAACTGATTTGCAAGATTAACACATGCTGATTGGTATGGCCTTGTTCTGAGGGGGAAGGAGGAAATACAGCGCATAGTCTTGAATTAGACTAATGATATTCTAGTCCTAAAAGGATTAAGAGAGAAATGTTTAATTTTAAAAAAAGAAAAATAAATCCTCTGTGTAATAGTTCACAAATTATTTATTTATTTTGGGTAGTCTTTTGCACAGTTTCTTAGAGGAAGATGAACATTCTTCTTCTTCCATACCTCAGTCCCCTGCATTTAAAATACAGATGTTTTGTCCTAGAATCCTGTTTTCTGTACATGTACAGGGTCAGAGGGGAAGCGTAACCTTCAAGGCAAAATCTTGTGAACTGTTTCTCAATGGAACATGCCAGAGCAGCATAGGCATGTTATGTGGCTAAAATGATTTCTGAGTGATTTTTGCTAGCGTGTTTTCTTTGTGGCCATCTCAAGATGGTATTTTTGGTAGTGCAGTTTCAGTGTGGAAATAAAAATAGCAATACAGATTTGATATAGATAGTCTCACTGAACTAGATTGGGTTATTGTAAGCTACATCTTCTAACTTAAACTCTCCAGTCAGATCCAAATCCCTTCGGTCAGATTCTAAATGTTAAGTTTGGCTTTTTCAAATCATCGTCATAATTGCATTCAGCACTAATAAAGACCATGCTCTTGGATGTTATTCATGAGGCATTTGAGTTTTTCACAGCCTTTAAATCCTTACTCATTGCTACCATTGAAAGTACCCGTGAGGTGAAGCAGTACTGTTATTCTGGTTTATGGACTGGAGACAAATGGCTACGGTTAGGTCCTTTGTATGCATTACACTTACAGGCGAGGGGCTGGCTAAGGAGTGGTGTGTTCTCAGGACGATCAAGCTGTGGCTCGCTGCAAATCCCATCTGCCCTCTCTGCATGCCATGTGAGAGGTCCTTCCTGGAAGAAGCTCCCCAGGTGATCTACCTGCGTGAGGTTGTCAGTACAGGATCACTGGAAAGGCAGATGGGACACATGATGGCAGACTTGGACTAGTTGCATTTGGCAGACAACAGATCTGTGGAGTAGGATAGCCACTTGAGGGGTCAGAATTTCTATTTAAATAGCATTCCTTGTGGATTTCATCACCTAGTCTAGTATCAATACCAGTGGTACCGTGCTGCTGTTGGATTTTCAGAATTGCTAGGTGTGCACTAGAGGCTGCAAAAGGTGTGTTTGTACAAATCATTGAATCGGTTAGGTTGGAAGAGACCTTTAAGATCACCAAGTCCCACCATTAACCTAACACTACAAAGTCCACCTCTAAACTATGTCCCTAAGCACCCCAGCCAAATGCCTTTTAAATACCTCCAGGGATGGTGACTTCACCACTTCCCTGGGCAGCCTGTTCCAGTGCTCGATAACCCTTGTGGCACAAATAAAGGTATTTGCTTTTGTCTGTTCGCTTCAGCCTGCTAGTAATACTTTTTTTCAGGCTATGTAAATAAAAGTCTTGTTTTGCTTTGTCAGTTGATGTTGGAGTCGATTTAGACTTGAAAGCCTTGACAATATTCCAGGTAATAAAAGTTAATCATGAAGTAAGAATGATAAAATTTGTCATCTGCTTGAAAAAGGAATGTGTAGGGTAACCCAGACCTCCCATTTACTTCCCCTCCGACCCTGTTTCTTTTTTGTCTCTCTCAGAAAATGCAAAAAGACGGCTCTGGATTCTATGAGAGCATTAGGAAACTTGGAGAAAAAAAAAAATAATCATGTGGCATAACCACTCACTCGACACAACTACAGTCAACAAGTTTTAACTGTATGAAACTGCAAACTACTCACACTTTATTATACTGAGTAAAGATCTGCTGCTGCTTTCTTTGAAGATGAAAAGTATCTTGGACTTCACTGGCAGTGTAATCAGGCTTACTACAGATCCATGTTATAGATTAGGTCATTTGCTTATATTTCAGTTACGGTGTTTTTTCCAGTTTCTCTTCCACTGCTGTTCTGTTAAAGTAGTGCAGCTGGCTGAAGGGCTGTAGGCATTGAAAGGGCTGGGGCATTAAAAATAGCAGCTTTGGGTCCTTTTTCATAGTCAAACAAATTTTTATATCCCAAGTGCAGTATTTTATGTTGCCCAAGGAAAAGGATATTGTTTGCTGCACTTTAACACAAAAGCCATTCCAACTTTCCTTGAAGCCAGTGGCAAAATTCCGTTTGCTTTCAATGGGAATTTGCAAAAGACCCACAACGCAATTTCCATCAGAGCGGAAGAAAGCTGTGAGTCCATAGTACCATGCAAATGTACAATGCATACATTCCCTTTTGGTTTTAGTATAACTAATTCTTTGATTATTTTCTTCAGAGAACATGGAAGTGGTTGGTCACAGAAAATAGCTGTAACAATTGCTGAAACACCCCTGTTCCTCCAGACAGTCGAAGGGATAGCCCGTAAACCAGGAATTTGCTGTCTGTAGAAAACTACCGTAATGGCTGCATTGGACATTGCAGTCAGGACATGCTGTTAAAGCGTTTGCCCTGCCTGTTCAGCAAAACATTGATGCAAAAGGGGAGCAACTGTGAACTGAAGAAGCAATCACATCATGTCTATTCTAGTTACCACCATGTCTTAAAATAGAAGGACAATGAAACTTAAATTTTACAGATAAGAGATATATGGTCTCTGTCAACCTGGTGCCATATCATTTTTACTTTTCAGAGAGAAACTGCTCTGGTTTTGGAGGAGTAGTCCTTGAAACCTGTTACTCAGCCACTTCCTTGTCATCCAGAGAAAGACATGAAGTATGTGTCTGCAGTCCTACCTGCTAGTATTTTGTTTGAGTTCATATTAGAGCACAGGGAAGGAAGGATGACCTTCTTTTTCTGGATGTTTCCTTCCATTTGGAAGGTGAAGTGTCAGCTACTGTTTGAATGTGCAATAATCACCAATAAATCTCAAAATCTAAATATTTGCATGAATGAACTAAAGTATCCTGAAGAAGTCTCGTGCAAAGCAGAGATTGAAATGTAAGAACTTCAAGGAAGACGTCTTTCTCTTTAAAGTGAATTTTCCCTTGGACTTCCCTGCCACAAAACAGCAGAAATTTGGCTGCCCCAGAGGCTGTTCTTTGTGCGCCTACTGCTCACTGTGCTTGAGCAGCTCTGTAAAGGGGAACCCAACGGTGAACCTTTGGCATTGCTGTGGCTTGTATGAAGGGAAAAGTGTGTGTATAAATGTACCTTCCAGATACCCTCAGCAGCATGGCAGGAAAAAGAAATTTCTCATGTTCTCTCCATGTGAGATCGTCCTTAAAATTCTCCCAGAACAATGAGGCTTCTCTGCAGCTGTGAAGAGCCCTAGGGCCTTGTCAGGCATTCTTGCACTTCTCAGCTTATTCTGTTGCACCTTGATAGAGATAAGACTAATTATTAGATCCTCAGCTTTAGACTCCCTGCAGTTACGCAGTGCACAGAGTCTTCTTTATCTGTTCTTTTCCACTCTAGCCTTACAGCTTACTTCAGTGAGATTATATTCTTGCTGCTAACGGCAGAATTTGGCTACCAAGAAAGCAGATGGTTTTGAACTCCATGGGATGTTACTGATGTGTAAATCTTCTGATCTCTTCCAAACAGTGGCCACTCCATCACTTTTCACAGTATACCTTGCCTTAAGATTGGAAAATAATTAGCAGTTTTGGGTAGTCAGCTTCAGGAATCTTCAAAGGGACCTAAAATCTTCAGAAATTGCTGTTAGGGAAGATTGCATCTTCTAAAATCACGTTGCCCCAAGTTTTGAAAATTTCAGGCTTGCATCAATATTCATGAGAGATCCAAGCTCAGCAATAGTGAAGGAAAGAGTACCTTTACGGAAAGTACTTTACAGGCACAGTAGGTGCATTTTAGAACCCATTTGAAATGTATGTGTAGATTCTGATGTTACCAGAAAGGCAAAGCATAGCAAGCAGAAGCATTTGAATCCAGGAAGTAACGTGTCACTCTCCTGCTACTGGAACTTGATTTGAATTAGACCTACATGCTGCTGTGTGGCCTTTGACCATGTAACACATCAGTCTATCACGTGCTGTAGTCGCTACCTAATGGTGAGGAGAGGTAGAGACCTGAAGAAGCAGCGGGTAGTGGAGACTTGGACTTGTGACTGTTACAGGCCCGCGACAGTGTCTGGCTGGTGGAGCTCCTTATCTTTGATGACCACTTTCATCCTGCTGTGTTTTTGAAAGTAGAGGAAACTAAGTATTGTACACAACTACTGATTGTAATTTAGAATGTGTATTTTTAAACGTGGAGTCACTTGCAGTAGAGATGAGAGTAGGGAGTATTGAAACTCGGATCATACCGATTGTTATTTTTTAAGATAAACATGAATCTTAAATGGAGATGGCGTATCAGCAATAACAGCTGATGTAGGTGAAGACACAAGCAGTCTAGAAGTGGTCATGATACACGTGTGGAGACTGGATGAGCCAGGTAAGCTCCAGTGAGAGAGTGTTTCGGTCCTGCACCAGGTGTGTCTGCTGTGTACCCCGTGCCACAGGAGAAGCAGTGAGAAAGAGAATGCATTTTAGTTGGTGTTCAAAATTTTGTTCTGAGGAGGCCACATCCAAGTTGCTTCAGCCAGGGAAAGGCTCACAGTGGCCTGAGCTCTAAGGATGTTAAGAGGGGAAGACAGGTTTTGGTTTGGGTTTTTGAAAGATGAGGAGAGTCAAGGAAAATACAGGGAAAGAAGAACTGAGGTATACTTCAGATGTTCTGTAACATTTTCATTCCCATCCAGATCGATGTGAAGTTGCAACATTTGTGTGTGTGTTGTTTTATCTTTACGTTAATGTCAGTGAACTGACACTTTCACAAAAATAGAACAAATATTTTCTTAACTGGCCTGGAGAGAAAAGGTTTTTCTGGTGTTTGTTCTGATGAATTTAAAGATATTTTACAAAGATTATTATCCATGCAGTGACCAAATTTTCTGCTTATATGAACTGGCACAGCATCAGTGTACTCAGTGCAGGCTTATGCCAGTTTTTTATGTGGCAAATGATTTGGCCTCAGTGTACAACAAATGGTTTGTTTCTCATTCTCCCAATTCCTGAGTAACCAACAGAAGGAAAGTTTTCATTAGGTTTTGAGTGTAATTTTGCTATAATATGTATACTCTGTGTGAGTAGTCCCAAGCCAGTGAGGTATCTGTGTATCGTAATGGAGATGATGTACTCAAGCTAATATGCTTTTCTGGTTCAACTGAAGAAGGGGCGAAGGAGAGGGGTTGGCAAAGAAGCCATGAAATCCAGCAAAGTGTTGAGCACTGCCAATAGTCGTGAGCGCAGCTCAGTTCAAAAAGTTCAAAACCATTGCTTAAAGGAACAGTGCAAGTATTTTCCATCCTTTTCTATGAAATTACATGGTTTGTTTACTGTTTCTTGTGTATCTGCTCTGCATGATATGTCACATTTATCAGTAAAACAGGCTGTAGGGGGTAACAGTACTTAAATGTTTATGACGTTTTGGCTTTTGCTGTGTTTATTCTGCATTTTCTGACTAAATTCATACTCAGATTTTTCTTCAGCAGTTACAGCGTGTCTGTTTCCGGCTGCCCCTATAAAGATGAAGTAGTAATCTGGCAAAATGAACTCGAGACACACAAAGAGAAGACGTTGGAGACTAATCTGCACAGCATTCAGGTATTTGAGCTTTTGTTACGTATACCAGTAATGGGTGCACGATGTGGGGCAGCCTGCAGTTTATGCACTTGAAGGAGGACGTTCCTGTTAACTCATGTGAGGTGGTGATAAAGTGACATAAAATACATGAAAAAGTCACAAAAAGGATTAAAGCTGTTCAGTCGGGATGCCACCACGCAACTTAAAGGTGAAGCTAGGGTTGAAAAGGTAGTGTGTCGGAATTGCAGCTCAGACTTCAACACACATCGATGCTTCTGGATGTTCCATGCCATCTGTTAGCTAAGTCAGATTTTACCATCTATTACTACTCAGAGCACTGATGGCCATCTGAAGAACAGTGGAAAAAGTGGATTCTTTTCTGATGTTCACTAGAGCAAAGTGAACAGGCTCTCTTCTACTGATGGGCTAAGGCTCTGTAAAACTCCCAGTGACCTCAGGAATTGGATCTTGGGAACTGTGTAAGACCTGGGTTAAGGCCTACAGTGAGGGTGAAATTCATTTTGGTTCCCAGAGATAACAGAAGGTCCTGTGTACCTCTTGCCAGGTCTCAAGGATTTTAGTGAGATTTAAATAGTGTATATGTCCTGTAGAGTTGAAAGGAAATAGGGCATTTGCGGTTCTTCCCAGTGCAGAAATGGGACTTTCTAGTTGGATAGCAAGGGCAATCTAGAGAAAGGTTGTAAATTTCTAGATTATAGGAAAATAGATGTTCTGGTTTACAAGTACATAGAGGGAAAAGTAGTACAGGTCTGTTTAGTCTATGCCACGTGTCTCTAAAGCAAGGAGAACAATTGTGTAATTACTTTTCAAAGCTCCTTGCAAGCAGGTGATGACAGACGCGCTGTAGATGTGCAAACTGATAACTTAATAGCAACAAGCAATTACATACATTTTTGTATTATGGTAATAGTATAGAGATACTGACTGTACACAGCTAGGTCCCTTTATAGCTGATTAATTCAGTGAAGCAAATGGGATTGCTAACAGGCGTAAAGGTAAGGGTTGTGTTTGCAGAATACATCAATATGAAGTGTATTCAGAGAACACACTTGTATAGTCATTACAATCATATTATTACAAACATTAAATTGTTATAATTAATGTTGCAAAATGTTCATAATTAAATATTTTAAACAAAACCACAAAAGCAGAGGTACCTCCTAAGGGTATATATTTAACGGTTATATCACTAATATGTGAAGAATCACTCTTGTTAAATGTTATACCATATGTGACAGTCTGAAAAGCAAATATGAGTAAACAGCAAAGTCACTCAATATATTTTAATTCCTGAACTACACACTGTATCATCTTCCAGATATTTATTTAAGTTCTTATTTTATTATGTGTGCATTCCCGTGGTTTTGGCAGTGTGCTCGTAGACAGCATTGATGTACTTTTTCAGATTTTGCTCCCAAACTGCTTCTTTGACTTCATGCAGTTTGCTTCATCTGAGTGAGTGTCAGATAACTCATACGCAAAATTGATATTAAATCCCAGAGCACCAGGTTTTGCTACACATAATACAGATGTAACATGTGGGACTGGTGAATGATGCTGTAGCATTAGTTGTACTTTTCATTTCACTATTTGGTCTTCCCTGGCTGTTTTTTTGTATCATTGGTCCTCTGATGGCAAGTAGTTGCTAGCAGCAGCATTGCAAAATGTAAAGTCTGTGGTGAAAACTCTTGGTTTTCTTCCAAGTGTTTTTGAACCTTGAGTCAGATCACTGGCCTTCAGAAACATCCTCAGTCCCTCTTTGGAGCTGCAGTTTTTGCTGTAAGAACAGGAAATTGCTGTCAGAATCTCCTAATGTAGATTCAGGAAAGGTTTCTCTTCAACTCTGAAGAGGGATATTATTTTCCTATAAGAAGATTGTTTCTAAATCATTTTAACTTTTAAGCCTTTTGAAAATAAGTACAGTTGAGATTAAAAAGTGTTTAACTACTCAATTATGCAGTTCCTTCAGAAGAGTTAACACGATTAAAGACAGGAGAAATGAGCCTTATACAAATTTTATTGACAATAGATAGGAAGTATAGTGCCTGAGAACATTCTATAACCTGAAATTAAGCACTAATTCTGTACCCAAAGGTGGTGGTCAAAACAAACATCCAGTATTTTAGATATGAATTACTGACCTTACTTAATGTTCTAAAACCTCATAGTTATGTGTAAAATAGACTTCACATTTCAGATTGTGATCATTCCAGTACTTCTAATTCCCTCAAAATAAGAAAAAATCTAAAAGTCAGATTTCCTTTTAGAAATTTCAAACTATATATAATTTGAATAACTATGAGTAACAAGCTACTTTAGAAAGGAAGGTTTTTTCCCTTCTTTGGGGAAAAAATTACACTTAATACTCATTGCAAACCTTTCATATTTCTAACACTACCCCAATACACCATGTTCTAAATAAATTACAATTATAACAAAGCTACTTATGAGTGTTGCTATATTTGAGAGATGCAGATTTTGATTCATTTTGGTTTTCACAGAAGTACTTCTATTTCACAAATTTTCTGTAATTTGGGGACCTGAAAAACTTGAAATCAGTGTATTATCACAGTCAGTATTTCTAGAAGATGATGGCATTTTAAAAGGAACTTTTCCTAATTGGAAAACTTTGTGAAACTCTCAGAACCCTGGTCTTTCTCATTCCAAAACACTTTGCATTGAGTGTAAGGAGATTAGTATCAAAATACTAATAGAGGATGTCATACAGCATTATTCCAATGAATTGTGTTAACCACTTCTTTCATTTCTGTTTGCCGCATCTTGTAACCAAGGCAATGGTTTCAGAGCGTGCAGGAGTATCGGTTACTTTTTTTGAACATTGATTCTACGTTGAGTGGTGACAGTGATGTCTGGGTGCTGTTAAGTTGATGGTGATGTTTGGATGCCTATGTTTCAAACTGACAGCTTTGCACCTGTTATGCAGCTCAGGCATGAGCAGCTCCTACTGCAAAGTGAAGACTAGGTAGCAGTGGTTAGTTGAATGTCAGCTGTAAAATCTGAATGCAATGAAGACACTGGGGAGGAAGAAAAGAAAAAATTAAGACACAATGATGACTTAGTTGACAGCCTGAAGTTCCTGAACGTGTGGTCTAAAAGTTGATCATGTTCAAAAACATGAATTGATTTTTTCCCCTTTTCCTGTTTTTTTCCTTTTTTTTTTTTTTTTTTTTTTTTAATTCCTGGAGGCAGGGCATTCATTGGACCTAAGTAGCATATATTGAACAGTAATGTGGGGAGGGAAGAGGATTTCAGATGTGAATTAAGCCTGAGTTATAATGACTCATAACTGCCGACAAAACACCCAAGAAGAGATATGAGACAGGATGAGATGAAATGAGACAAGCCATGAAAGAAGGGGCAGATTTATGAGCTATCGGCCTACAGAAGGAATGTGAAGATATATGAGCGGAGAATGAGATCATCACAGAGAGTATTCTAGGGGAAAAGGAGGAGGTTCACAGGACAGATCCCAGTATCCTTTTGCGGGTAGTGGGAGGATTGATCTAAGCCACAGGAAAATTAGTATTAAAAATGGTATAAAGATGGGTTAGATACCAAACCTCAGAGGGGCTTGATTTTTCTCTCACTACGCTTCAGAAAACAAGGAAACGACAGTTAGGACGACCCCATGCCTCCAGCAGTATGTGGAGACCAGGCACCTTGATGGTAATTACACCCAGCTAAAATCGCATAAACATGATTTCAATTTTGGTAGTGCAAGGCAATTTTCAGTGTTTTAAGGAAACTGCTGCATTGCTTAGAATAAAGACAGGAGGCAAAATTCTTGCCTTCAGTCTAAACAATGCAGTAGTTTTCTTAAAACGTTAAAATTTGCCTTTCATTCCTGAAACTGAAAGCGTGTTTCCAAGTAACTACGTCCTTTGTGCTACACTGCAGCCAAAGCATTTCTTATGGATTATAAGTGGTGGAATTGATTGCCAAGTCTATTTGAATGAAATTTCAGTTGGCACAATTATAATCCATTTCAAGATTCAGCATCTAAAAATTTCCACCTAAAAGATGAAAATAAATACTTGGCTGCTCAAAAAGTATTAAATGGCATGTACAGATCTGCAAAGTTTCTGTGTTACTTTAGTCACGTCCGCTGGCCCTTTTCTAATTTTGTTCTCGTATCCTGTAAAGAGTGATTAGGAGGATCTGTACACAGAAGTCTGTTATTTAGCTGAATCCGCAGAATCAGTTGGCAGTCTCATGAGAAAAACTTTTCTGGTGGAATTTCTTCTTACATCTAGTTCTGGTAGGAGTAGATAGGAATCGGGAAGGGGCGAAAGAGTGTTTCTCTCAGATTCAATCATTTTTGCTCCATGTCTTAGCTAAAGAATACTAGGGGACATCTGTGCTGCTGGTCAGATTGAATTAGAAGTCATTAAACTTGGTAACTGATGGGTAGAACGTGAGGTAATCAGTAAAGCAGTTTTGATGTTGTTGAATGTCATTAACTTTTTGTTTGGAATTTAATTTTGAATATAAAAGTGAACTACATTAAAAATTCATGAAACCTCTATTCTAAAACTGTATCGGGAGCTATTTAGTTTTGGGTGGAACTGAAAAAAATGGATAGTTTTTTACTTAAAACAGGAAAATTAAAAACCGCTGAAATGTTTTTTCTCGACCTGAGCCAGTAGGCTGAGGCGAGATCTGATTAAGCCTTACTCTGTAATATTTTACATTTTGTTTAACTGTTGCCAGTCATTCACTCAACAGCAGTGTGCAAGCAGTAGGAGTTCCCTTTAGGAAGGGCTGGAACAGCTGAGCTACGTACGAATGAGCACGTGAGCCTAGTCCCAGGACTGGTGGTGGATCATCCAGCCGCTTGGACTGTCACCTGTCCTCAGCACTGACCAAAACCGAACGCCTAAGGAAGTGTGTAAGAACAAGGAAATTGTATATCATGTTTCAACCAAGTAATCCCTTGGTATTCAGCCATCCCAGAGATGTACACCGCCAGGCATAGTTTCTTTCTATTCAGTAACCACAGTGGATTTCTATTCCGTAAACTTGTGCGGTCTCCCACTGAGCCCTGCAAACTCTGAGCATCCACATTACTCTGTAGCAAGGAGTCCCACAGCTTAACACATGTGTTATGAAGAGCCACTTCTTTTTCGTTTGTTTTGAAACTACCTCCTGCTAGTTCGAGATGGAAGGATGCTTTATGGAATCTGACAGCAAAGCTGGTAAAGGATTATTGAGATTATATTCTTGAAATGTGATTCATTTTTAGAATTTAGATTAGTGTGGTAGATAGAACACAGTTAAGTAATCCAGGACAGGGTACCCTTGTAAATGAAATAACTACAAACCAAAAAGGTCTGTATTTGGAGAGAAATTATGTCTTAGCAGGTGTATTGACGATAAGCATGGGGATATTTGGTAGCAGCAGAAAAACTCATGATACGTTCCAGTTAAAGGGAGCCTTTAAGCATATGTTTACACATATGAAACACTGCCGTGTTTCAGACCGAGTATGTTCTAGGGTACTTTACTGGATCTGGGTGTTACACTTGAGGTACCTCTGTATTTCTAAAATTTATTGCTGCTCAAACATGTCTATTACTTTTTTAAAAAATGCTTGATAAACACCATATGCTTTCAACTTTGCTGTCATTTGATGCACATTAAATTTCCTTCATTTTGTGTAGAGCACCGGTCCCAGTTGGGATCTCATTGGGATCAATATATTTGGTATATAGTGGTAGAGAGATGAATGGCAGAGAGAAGCAGGAAGGGGAGAGGAAAGGTGCATGAGGAACCGTGCCATTTAAAGAAGACAGAAGAACAGGAATCATCAATCTGTTATATATTGAGACATAAGATCTCCTTGGAGTGAACTAGTAAATGCTTAAGTACTACTTAAATAGACAAAGGAGATCAGAAATACTTTAGGAGTTAAATTGTAAAATTTTCCACCTTCTAAGAGTTGGATGGTACCTTTTCTTTCCTGGTAGAACCAGTGTTTTATAAACACACCCATGATTAATGAGTCAGGACGTTGCCAGAAGTCACAAGGTGTGCGTAAGGTTAGACTGTTCTGAAACTCTTCTGGGCATAACAGCAGAACACCTATAGGTACTACAGGTTCCACATAGCCTCTGCCCATCACCAGATCCTCAGGTTACAGGATGAAAAGAGTGAGCAGATTTATCTGTCCTTCAGAATGGGCATAGTGCAGATTTGGAAATCAGCAAGTTGCAACTGCCTGAGCTGGAGCTGCTCTTTTGTCCTCAGACACGGTCACCCCTTTGTAGCATCTTCTATTAAATAAAAAGAAGAGCTCTTTGCTGTGTATGTAAAACACATTAAGAGCTTCAAATGGAAAGAAATTGAAAGAGCAAAGTATTAAAATTACTATTTACTCACCAAGTTTTGCAGACTGCAAAGGTCACTGCTGCAAAATCAAACAAGCCAAACAAACATACAAAATCATGATACTGAGAGATTGATTTTAACTAAATCACCGTCAAGTCTTGCTATCTGTGGGAGTTTTTCTTTACTAGATCTCATTCTGAAAAGTCTTCTTAATGCAAACAGACTTTGCACGTTTTAGTCCACTGATACTGAGCTGTCTTAAATGTCAAATCATCTTTTTTGGCAAAATATTACAGTAAATATAATGTATGACATTACATTACATAACAGTGGCATTCTTAAATGTGTCTTATAGTAGAGCTCAGGTTAAAATTTGAGACAAGCCATGTATAGTACAATATCTGATCATGTATATCTTAAAACATAAAGCTTGGGAAGAAGACAAATACCTTTTTTTTTTTTTTTTTTTCTTTCCTTTTTTCTTTGATATACTGGGGTACTGAAATATTAGGGCCAGAATGTTAAAAATTGTGAAGTCCTATTTAGACAGCAGAACAGAAGAGTCTATTGGCCCTGAGCTATTCGAAATACCTGATCATAAGAACTGAAGCAGGAACTAGTAGATGCTGAGCTCACTTGAAAATTTGATGTCAGTGGTGGACTTATAGCACTTTAAAATAGAGAAGCTGTTTTGAAAATCTGTGTCAGCGCAGGAAATAAGCCTGGATGTTCACGTTTAATCCAGTGTTTTAAACAAAACAAGTTTCTGGGTTTTGCTAGGTTTTTTTAAGAGGCAGATCGTAAAGGGTATGGAAATAGAATAAAAATCCGTTGTTACGTTAGAGAGGACAGGAGAGAAGGTGCAAGTAAGAAAATGCCATAGGCAGTACATTGCTGGCAGTGAAAGATGGAACCCATCAAAAGAAATGTCAAAAGTAGCTTGAGATGCCAGAAGAGGTAAAAAATGGGAATTATTTTTCCCACCGTGTGTTCCTGTCAAGCAGAAATCAGAAGGAAACTGTGAGGATCAATACATTCAGAAAATGGTACTGCCCATCAAGACATCATACAAGGACACCATAAAACCCACCATTATGAGATTGATGTGGGCTGGCAATGACCAGCTTTGTCGTATTTGGAAGATCGTGAATAGCTGTATTTTCCAGCTAAGGTAGGAAATCAGTTTATTTCTAAATTGAGTTGGCAGAATACTGTTTAGAATCAAAATAAATGCAGCCTAAGAAAAAATTCTCAAACACAAACTTCTAAAATCAGTGACTTTATACATCTTCCAGAGGGCATATATGTCCCATGTATACTCGAGGTTTGTACTGATGCAATAGAAGTATCTTAACACAGAATACTTAAGTAATTCTGTCTGTTCGTTTTCTTTCTTGAAGCTGTTTGCTGCATTTCAGACAGGTTAAAATAGAGTGTTTTTCTGACTCTTGGGACTGACATTCAGCTTCCCTATTATGTCTTATTAAAGGCTCTGTCAAGTTTGAAAATCAGTAAAGTTAAAATAAAAACAGTGTCTAGAGAGAGGCACAATATGCTTTAGTTTTCCAGACTGTTAATAAGTGAGGAGTGGGAAGGAAGGCAGGATTCACTACAGGACTGAAGGCTACTTTAGTCCCTTCTTTAACAGAAAAGGGGAAAAAGGTGTTTATTTTTTAGAGAGCAGCATGTATTTGCAGGTACTCAAAATACTGGTTGACTTGCTGGTATTATTCACAGACATGGCATGCATTTCAAGTCCTAGAACAACAATTTGTAGTAATTCTGTTTTCCTTTGTGGAGATAATTAAGCCACACAACAGCTGCCTGGCAAACATTAGTGCTCTACTACCTGGTCCCAGGAGAGCAGGGGCAAGGCAAGGAGTGATTTGACCAAGCGACTGCTGTTACTAGATGGCAGAACCGGGGTGAGAATCAAATCTTAACCATCCCCTTTATGATAAAGGTGATGTACAATATGGCTGAGGAGGATGGACTCATAGAGGTTATACTTACAACATCTCATACAGTGTGCTATGCAAATGCAGAAAAGAAAGTAATCTTACGTGTAGAGAGAAAAAAAGATGCAGCTGTGCTAAACACTTAATGAGAGGAATCCTCATCTTGGCATTGCTCAGTCTATCTAAAAGAGACGGAAGTCTCCTCTACGTTTCTTTTAAACCACAAAACAAGGTGAGCTCTGTCCAGCTGAGCAAGATGTAAGCACGTGTCTTGATTTTCTTCTTAATTCAAGACCATGTATTAGTTAAAGAGGACACCTTTCAGTTACAGGCATACTTTAGTGCCATTTCTCAAAATGTGATCTATATCGCATTATTTCAGAGCCAGAGAATCGTTTAGGTTAGAAGTACAAGCGTCCTGAAACCTCATATGGTTTGTACAGTATCCTTCTTCTCTATAAATAAATAATAAATGACCTTTGTACTCTAGAAGCCTAGTAAAGACCCTGGCAGGACATCACACAACCTCTTAATATAACTTCCCGGCTATTTGTGGAACTCTGCCTCGGTGTCACTGAGAAACAGAGTTGGAGGTGACAGTTCAGATTTTGCATCCTCCTTCCGGAGGCCATTTCAATCACGCAGCCAGTTATGTATCTTACTGTGCATTTATAGCTTAAGGAATCATTTGCAGATGAAAATAGTCCTGGACACAGCGGAGATGGATATAGAGTGCAGGCAAAGGTACAGCTCTGTTACTGCTTTAAGGTACTGAAATTAAATGCATATTTACTCGGTTTCTGTTTCAGTGAAAATGATAAAAATAATAAATGTGATTATGTACAGTTCAGTAAAGATGCAATTTAGAATGTTAAAATATTTATATGAACTCTCAAATACCATCCTAAGTAGGTGTTACATTAAAACTGCGTATTAAAACAAAATACACATTTTTCTTCCCTATTTAATGTCAGTTACTTCATTTCAATTACTGAAAATATTTTTCAGTTTGATTTTTCTCTGGTTAGGTGAATAAACTTACAAGTTTAATGAATTTAAAGTTACAACCTTTGATACTTAAACTTTCTGCTTTGATAATTAAAGTGAAAAAAAAAGTGTGTAAAATGCAGGCGTACCATTTTCACGTAGCTATACTGTTTTCAGCTGTTCATCCATGTTGCATTGTTCTGGATTAACGTATTAATATTGGAAGAAAATATGCATCTGACTGTAGGAAGGCTTTCTTAAGTCTTTTTGTTGAGTGTCAGGGCTGAAGCAAGCTCTTCAGCCTGGGGGCATGAAGTGAGCAAACCTGAGTGTCCTATTGCCTAGTTGATTGGCTTTTGTGTAAAGGAGTGGTTTTCCAACTTTTAACATGGCTGCTAAACAAATTCCAAAAGAAGAGTGGATATTTCGATCCTCTTAGGTCTTTAGAAAGATCGTTTTTCTGTCCAGCATGGATGAACTTGCTGTCGGAGCCACCTGCCGTAGAGTTCATTTCTGCGTCCTCCTTGGGCCACCCCGCACAGGCTGAGGGCTGCAGATCTCGCGCCACCCAGCTATTTAAGCAGAGGGCTGGTAACCTGCAGCCTCGGAGAGAAACACAGAGGCTGTCGTGTTCTAGGCTCTTAGGCACAGACCAGCCTGCAGGCCACCACCGCTAGCGTTCCTGGGTGATGGAAGCAGCAGCTGGATTTGGGCAGCAGATGCACTCATTGCAAGGACGTTTGTTTTTCTCGTAACTAGAGGTCCGTGTGTTTTTGGCGACGGGTCAGCACAGGCCTCTCTTGAGATGTGGAGAACCACTCCTGTGCATAAGTTTAATCATATTCCTAACCTTCTCAGGTCATTCCCATATTGTGTTAGTGGTAAAAAGTACAAAGAGCATTGAATTTGTCGGATGCATTCGACTTTTTCAGGGCAGGAGTACAATTTAGAAGTAGAGATGAGGGTACCAGCTGTATTTGCACTGAGCTGCTCCAGTGACACTGGCTGAAATAATATTAGTTAGAGTGCGTGTGGTAAAGCAGCCACTTAATTCAATGTAGGATTCTGGAAAATGCAACAATGTCTCAGGTGAAAGTAGCATATACCACTACCTAGTAAAAAGCAAAGTCAGGGATCTTTTTGTAAACTGAATTTTCCTCGATTTTATACAGAATTTGTGGTATTTAAGGTTATACCTGCATTAGTGATACATACGAGTTGGTACATCATTTAGTTTACATATTTAATCTACATCCTTGGATCTCGATACGAGTCTGTTAGTGTCTAGTAATTGTCTACTTTGAGGATATTTTTATCAATGGTTAGACAAAGAAAATTGAAATTAAAGAATTCCTTAGACTTTGTGCTTCTTCCATTGTTTTGCTGTTGAATTAATGAATGCTCAGTGCAAAACTGCAAATGAAAACTTAGATGCCATTGAAAAGGAAACTCAAATACGTTTTACAGGTAGTTTATTTTCTTGCTTCCTTTTGATTACACAAACACTGTATTTTTAGGAGAGTAAGATAAAGTTCTAAGGGAAAGTCTCCGAACCAGGACAGAGACTTGGTTTAGTGACTGGTCTTTGTGCAAATTGACTTCTCTTGACTTTCCTCCTTCCCTGCTGCTGGAACTAACAATGGTTTGCAGCGTTTTGGAGTCCCAGAGCTTGTGGCCTCAGTTATGTGGGTGAGAATTAATAGTGCCGGAGGAATTCAGAGATGATAAATGCTACTATTATTTTACAATTATATATTAAATGTTACCTGTATTACCCTCTCAGGACAACACACTGCACTTCCAAGGAAGAAGCACATAACATGACATGAAGAAAATGAGAACATATTTAAATAGGATGTCTCCAGGATAGTCTAGGGAGAGATTAAACTGGAATTCAGCTGAAGTCTTTTGTAGGTACATGCACTAGCGAAGAATTAACAAAACGGGAGAGGTAAAGGGATATGCTTAGCTTGCCATTTTCCCCCCAGCTGGTAAAATTTGGTATATCATTTCTGATACAATATTGTTTGAATATGGTGCCCTGTTTCGGTTTGCTTTTAGTTTCTTTGAGAAAATAATTCCAGGGCTTCTTTTCTTTTGCTGCTGTTGTTGGACAAGGTTTCTTTCAGCAACATCTAACTGGTTGACTTATGATAGGAAAAAGTGCTGTGAAATACAGTGTATAAATAAGCAAAACCAGAAGGGCTTTTTATGTGTTTGCTCCCTGCGAACTTCTTTCTGTGATGATAATCTTAGTGATTATTTATAACTGTATGAAAACAGTGTCTATCTGCACGAATACCGAGAAGACACGCCTGATTTAGTTGTGCATATGAAGAAAAGGAACTACATAAAATATTTTTCATTCCTCTTGTTAGTTCTTGATTGAAATCCATTGAGCATTGTTATTCTTTTGCTGGTAATGCACAGACAAAAGAGCAGACTGTCACCAAAGACAATTCTTTAATTCATATTCCAGAGGATAAAAATGTAGAATGTATTATTTTATGGATATGTATGTGCATAGTTAAATGTATATCAGTTACAATGGGTAGTGATACAGTAAAGCTTTGGATCGAGTCGAGCGGAAAGAAATCCCTAGTGGCATTGCAATACATAGATTGCGGTTACAGTTAGAGCAAACCCGTTTAATCTGTGAAATTAGCACTTGCTGTGTGTAGGTATGCAAAATACAGCTGGCACCACCGTTTCTCAGGGAGGCAAGAAGTTGTGGTACTTAACGTGCCTTGGGACACATACGGCATGTGAAGGAGAGAACCAGAACGTAGCTGGCTCTGAGAGTTTGGAGCAAAGGCAAGGCATTTTGTGGGCAAAGGACCAGGCTCATATTGGATTCTCAGTACTGCCAGCATAAAACTTCCATTTCCTTGTAGAAGCAGAGAAGCTTGAAGTCATAGGTTTGGTGGTGGAAGCTGAGCGTTGATTTTCTTTTTTAATTTATTATTTATAATTTAAGAAGTTATTTATTTTATTTTTATTTTTAAAAATAGTGTTTATTACTTAAAATAATAGAGTAGTGTTTGGAATACAGATTTACACAAATCTGTATATATTGTAGAAAAACTCTATGAAGAAAATAAATTTTTTGATCAATTCAGTTTGACACTGTATATGTAAGAAGACAGTCTATTCTTGGGAGTCTAATTTGTACTGATGATCATAAAAATAATTTGGGGGAGGGAAAGAACATATCTGAAGCAGTTTCTGGAAAATGTCGTTAGCAAGACTAAATACTACGTCTCCCTTAAAAATAAAATCGCAGTAAAGCACCCTGCAGAGAGTTTTGCTCTTTGTAGCCAAACCGTAACTGTTCATAGGCAACTGTCAGAGCCCAGGCGAGGAATATACTAATCTCTCTCTGCATGGGGGCAAGCCTAGTTAGGTACAAACACCACTTTGTGTGGTTCTTTAATTCATGTGTGCATTTTCCGTGCAGTGCTTTGAGGAATAACAAATGTTGCACCTATTCAGTACCAGTCGCAGCAGGTGCTTAATAAAAACGGTATCATGACTTGTACCGTAGAACTCAGCTTCCCAGTTTACTCCCTTTGTGTTGAAGGACACAACCAGGCTCATTGTGAATGGTTTTTTAATGCATTTCAAGTTGTATCAGAACCCTTTTTTTTTTTTTTTCCCTGGTGTTTTGGTGAATAAGTCCAGCAGCTACTTTATGTCTTTAGAAATGCAGAAATATGAGAGAAGTTATATATAGTTGCTGTAGTGTTATTTAAACCTTTTTCTTCAAGATAGCAGGCCCCATCAAAACTTCTTTTTAGTGAGCTATACCTTGGGAAAAGTGAAGGAATATGTGAATAACACAGCAACTACTGTTGCTGATTGTATGTTAAAAAGCTGGTACTTCCTTACCAAAATTGTAGGCACATCACTACTTAGAATTAGTAAGTTGTGAGGTTTTAAAAGCAGTAAAACACAAATCAGCTCCACCATGGGTGTGCTTTCCTTCTTAATTAAAAGATATTTTGCCAGTGACATTTACAGGCTTTTTCACTGTTCAATATACTGCTGCTTGTGTCAGCAGTAGATTTTTGCACAACTCTCACACAGGAAGAATGATGAAATATATTTCTGCATAAAGTTCTGAAACGGTATAAAGTGAGAGTTCAGCCACTGAAAAAGGAAGGTATCATGTCCGGAATATAACTTAATCTGTACAGAAGATGGTTAGAATTTTTCAGTGTAGATTTTGGCACCAGGTCTTCCATAAAGCAAGGTTTGTGGAGGGCTTTTTTTTTTCCTAGCAAGTTTACAGACCTGAGAATGACAGAAAAGACCATGATTATAATGTGTCCTAGTTTCCTGAAGCTAAAACTACTTTCTCAACAACTTTCTAACAGAGGAAGATGGTATGTTTTTGCTTTTCATACCAGGATGCTTGGAGTAATTACAAACATAGCAAATATTATTGTCTCTGTGATTGGATTTTGCAGCTCAGTGATGTAATGTTAAATGCACTGGACAGCTCTGGTACAGACTTTGAACAGTCCTGAGGGGCAATTTGGGATTGTTCTTAGATAACAAAGCATAGTGTAAAAGGTAGATGGTTTTTTTTCCATCAGTTATTTTCACATATTCAATGCAACGGGATTTCTTTATTTAACATACCTTTGCTGGATGTTATGGCAGCTGAGAAAACAGTCAATGATGAAAACCAGAAGGTATAAGTTACATAATTGTTGCCGAGATCATCAGAATACTGTATTCTTTCTGTACAGTCTGACGTTGCCATGCAGTGACAGAGAATCATTATTCCATTATCAAGTCATATGGACTGTTTCTTGACTTTGATAAAAACAGTGATCGGATTATTCATGTGTAAAATCAAGGCCATGGAGCTTAATTAGGTTGATACTTTGGGTTGCTGCATTGCATTGTTCACGAGATTCAGCTACAAAAAACTCAAGCTTTTTGGTTTTATTAAGTACTCCAATCAGTATGAAAGTGCACGAGCCATGCTGTTCATAAATACAAATGTGGCATTCTTCCATAAGGGAGAGTGTTCGAAATGGTCGCAGTGAAAATCTGAGACTCAGAAATAGAAAATTTTCCAGTTTGTTTAAGCAGTGGTCATATTTTGAATAGCATGCCACTGAAAACAGACCTAACAAGAAAAAAATAAGTGAGCTTCAGACTTACTCTTGGACAGCACCTGAACAATAAGTGTTACGGGTAAGAAGTTTTTGGAGATGAGACCTTATTTTAAAATTGTCTTAACTTATATCCATCCTGCGTGTGGAATCATTTGGTACTAGCTTCTGATGAGTTGCAATGTTGTCTTTGACAGCTCAGTGGGATTTTTAGTATGTCAGTACTGGAGTTTGACAGTGCATGTGTTCCTTGAGGCATGGAGAATGAAAGTAATTCTGAACAAAATTCTTTTCTTTATTTCAGATTCACTGATAACAGGCAAACCAGAGTCTGTTTACCATTGTCTGTTCCAGATACGATGTTAAAGCAAACAAGGGAGGCTTAGAAGTAGTGTGACTCAAAAAAGTATTTTGGTAAGTCACCTAATGTGCATTAAGAAGCTGAGAAAGTGATCTTTCACTTGAATGAAATTCTTTTCCTGCTCCTTTGTAGTTGAAGTATATTTTTAAGCAACATTGCTAAAAACACAGTAGGCTGTTCGCATTTTGGGAAGTGGTTTATTCTTTACAGAAGGCTAGCAAATCAAACCCAGTACCTTCCTGCAAGGTATGCTTAGTTAGAACATCCTGCCACAGTCTAAGCTTCTTGAAAACTTCACAGTCCCTCAGCATTGCATTCTGGTTTTGGTCAAGTATAACACAGTGCTCTTGCTATCTATGCAGCTTCCACTTTCTTTCAGAGTCATTTATTCACATGTTTCAGTTAGAACATCTTTCTTGGTAAGTCTGCCTTCCCTCAGCATCTCAGAAGGAATATTCTCATGTTCAAACTCCATTGAATAACTTCATCTGCTTGAGGAGTTTCACTTGGCCTTCCAGAATATATGTTGATTACAGCAGAATTTAAATAAAATAAGTCCCAAAACACATACCTAATTCTTGTGTATTTGCTATCTAAATATGCTTTACAGGCTTTTAATCTCCTTCCTGAACTCTTAAAAGCTTGGTTTTTACTGTGGTAACCATATGGCTTTAATACTATTAGTTCTTAAGTTTACTGATATTCTCATTCTAGTGTGCACAGTTCTTTTATACCTCAAGGACTGTTTAGTTCTGCTAATACAGCTAACAGTATTGCTTGACTTTATTAAAGCCTACTAACATGTTTAAATGGGATTGAGAGGCCACATGGTTTCCCTTCACACCAGTAGCAGTCAGTTCTGAAGTTTAAAAGAAAAAAGCTGTGTAGCTCTTTTTTTGTCACTGGAAAGTAGGGTACAAATGGATACCCTACTCAGGTCAGGTCATATATGAACACATAGATATCACCTATATACATATAGTACATATATTGCATGTACATCTAGAAGACAATTTCTGAAGAGAAAACTATTTTATATTGTCATGGGCTCCTGTCCCATGTTTATTAATGACCCAAATTTGAAAATCCTGAGTGAAACAAAAGATAGTTTCTTACTGTAATGCCCGGGCATGAGACAGAACGTGCCCTTTCTGAAGCAAAATAACAGTCTAAGAATAATTTGGATAAATTACTTGTTGTTTTTCCACTCTTGGAACTCTTGTATCTGCCCCCTCTCCGCCTTTTTCCCCAGAGTTTGTTATAATCTGCTGTTTCAGTAAGCGCTGCACTTTCTTACTGCTCTTTATCTCAGTTGGGCCCAAGTGATAAGTAGAGACTACGGACTTTTCCTGAATCATTATTACCTTATGGCTGACACCTTTGGAAGCAAGGAACAGATTATGCCTAGTGTTGTACCACTGTGAGTGTCTTCCTTCACTTTCTAGCCTTCCCGATGTTACTCTAGTCACACTGTTCCCTAACCAACGCTAGTTGACATTACATGTCCTCTGGACTGGTGTGCACATGCCGTTTCCTGCCTGTATGTACATGCTTTATCAGTTTAATTAGAGCCATGGAAGACATCTTGTGCACCTCAAAATAGCGCTTCTTGGTACTACAGTTGGAGGAACATTCCTGACATCTACCATAATCTCGGATGCGACAAGAAGAGCAGAGGCTACTAAAAGGAGGGATTCCTAAAATTGTGGTGTATTTCTCATGGTAGGCCCATGAGAAAAAGACATCTGAAAAATGCCTCCAAATTCATGTCGCTTTTGCGAATGTAGAGCCTGGGACAGAATTGGAAACAGCTGTAACCCCTGACTCAGCAAGGTACAATACAGCTCTGTTTCTATAGGGATGCTATCCCAGCAAAATAAATTGGGCAACTCCTGATCTAAGCTATTAGTATTTTTTTGTCATGATGTTCTTCTGACACCCACACATGAGCATTTACATTACCAGTTCATCAAAAAAGGTCATAGTAGCTTAAATAAATAGCACTGGTATTTTGCAAATGAGCAATTAAGTTATGAAAGAAGCCTTTTTTCATATAACTGCTGGCTTTGATCCTTCCTTGCATTATTTAACACCTGAGACTCCAGAGTGAATTCCTTTTGTCAGGTACGGAGTGTAGCTTTGCTGTGGTAACATCTCGCGTGACCGCCTCGCGCAGGGACAGAGCAGGCTGCAGGCTGAAAGCTGTAGGTTCTGCACTTCCCTGTGGTGGAATTGCCTCGGTTGCCTGCGCAGCCTCTCTGTTCGCTCGCTCCCGTCCTTGCCCGCACCATCCCTTCAGCACTGGTTTCCTCTGGTTCCTGGCACAGAAGTCTGTGGTCTCAGCGCAGTATGTGCCTTCTGCAGTAGCTGATTTCTGTCTCGATTGGCTTTTCCAGGGCTCTCAAAACATTTGCTGCCTTCCCTGCAGCTCCTCGTCTGTGTCTCCCAAGTCAGAACACTGCCTGCACAAAATATTTGGCTTGACATAGGTGCCGTTGCATAAGTCACCACAGACAGGAAAGTGGTAAGCCTAATCTCTGAAGCTGTAAAAGCTGGTCGACAAGTGGTAATGTCCCTTTATATTGCAGTTTATCAGAATGGATTCCAGGAGGGAAAAAGTTAAAAAAAGAATTCCTGTGAAATTCGTAATTACATTAATTTTTTTTAAAAACGCATGAGTTAATGTTTACTGCAAAGCCCTTTTTTGACTACAGACTGAACAAGGAAGGAAACAAAACATTTGAGTTCTGTCTGTAAGGCAGCTACTTTCTCTGTGCCTTTTTCTCTCTGTTTAATTCCCAATACCCTAGAGACACAGTTTCCTCCCTTTGCAGGGACTGTGACCTTAAAAATAGCCAGCTCCAAAATAAACACAGAAGAAAAAAAAAAAAAAAAAAAAGGAAAAAAAAACAGCCACTTCAATTGTTTCAAATACATGGTAAGTAACCAAAACTGCATCCATGCTAAAGCTGAACTTCATAATCTTTTGGAGCTGCAATGGTGACTTTGAAATATTTCTCCAAGAGTTTTAGCATTCATTAATTTGTTTTCACGCTGCATGCCTGCCTCTGTCCTCAAAAAAAAATTGTTAAAACTTAAGATGCCATTTGTAAGCAATTTGTCGCTACTTTTACCACTCTTGCAAAATTTATAGAGGGGACTATGTTCACTTAGGATGAGGGCACCAGACACCTAAGGAAGTGGTGATCCCAGGCTGTTTTCATGGCATTCTCCTGGTGGGCTCTTTTTGTGCTAGTAGATATCACGGCTGCCTGGGGCCAGCTGGAAGAGTTGATGATTTATCGAACAGAAAGCTTGTTCTGTCACTTTTGCTTCTGGTTTTAAGACTCCGTTCTCTGATTCAGCTGCATGAAGGAGGAGATGGTCCAGCCTGGACCTCCCCCCTGCATTGAGGCCATGGTGTAACCCCGTCCATAGGGTGTCTTGCTGCCACTGCTGCCTTCATGTCCATCCGCAGCTGGAACGGTTTGCAGTTTCTACAAAAGCTTTTTCCAGGAGAAGGACTTGCCATCAAACAGATCTAATGGGGGCAGGGAAGCAAGCCCCAACCTATTCCATTGATGGAAGGCTTCTGTCCCTGTGTTAAAGCAGTCTTAACAGCTGTACTCTACATTTCATTGAGGAGCCCTTGGTCATATATAACCCGTAAGGACATTGAAGTCCACAAATTAAATCCCCTCTGACAAGCAAGTATTGCAGAGGAATATTTTCAGAGTCTGGCCAATGTCCATGCATGGAAAAGTTAGTCAGGTCTTACAAATACCCCTCACTGGGCAGAAGTGTCTTCTGACCTTGCTTTGGAAGATTTAAAATTGGTACAGATTCAAGAGTAACAGTCCATTTGGTCTTCAAACACATTTCAAACCCTTCTCTCACAAACAGACACCGAGTAGTGCCTCTGCAGACAAACCATAGGTATTCCCTCTGCTTTTCAAGGGCTGAATTCATGTTGCAGGGGGCAATTTATCACCTCTTCCCAAATGAATATGCCACTATATCTGTGTGGTGTAGCAAATACTTAGGCACTTGACTATTTTCCTCTGAATATAGTCTAAAATCCTTCATTTATTTAGAAAAATACGTGTTACGGTGTTTTGAAGTCTCAGAATAGGACTATGAAACTTTTTTGATTAACGCAGATGGCTTGGTCTTTAGGTGTAGGGGAAAGAGGAACAGCCAGAAAATGAGAAGGGGGAAATAGCAAAAGAACATTTTGTGTACTTTTCCATCTAAGATATGGCAGGGTTTGGGAAGGGTTTTTTAAATCTGTCGTGTTAGCGTAATCCACAGGGAACTCATTTTGAAATTAAATATACCAAACCATTTATGATTTACAAAGAGGGAAAAAATAAAAGCCTTAAAAAATATCTTGTGTTTGATCTATTTGTCGCTCTGAAAATATTGACAAAAGGCAAAAGAATGGCCTTCGTTTAGCTTATTATTTTTGGCTTGCTTTAATGCTCTCTTATTAAGGGCAAACTCCCATTAAGATGTGAGATTAACTCTTTCACAGTTGCGAAGGAATAGGAGATGGAAACTTTGAACATAAAACTCCTGTAAACAACAATTCTAAACTAGGTGATCTGTATGTTATTCCTACTCAGAAATATGTAATGTGGCAGAGGGAAGCTCTTAAAAGTACAAAACATATATGGAATAGTTTGTGCAGAATTTATGCTGTTTGTGCAGAATTTATACCTTTTAAAAAGCAGCCTCCCAGAAATTCAGTATTCCAGAAAATAAATACTGGGGGTGGGGGGTGGGCAAAGAGCATAAAAATCTTACAAACTCCGAGTGTGCATGTGTAAAATAAGGATGTCTTCACTGGAGAGTTAACTACAGACCCAACTCAAGTGATACAGGGACCTTAACTTCATTCACCCGCAAAACCCTCTAGTTTTGTGGAGTGGTGCTTTTCACTTGAGTCAGCTAGTCCTTCGGGAGCCTGTTGTGAAGAACAAGTGCTACCGATGTTTAAATTGGTAACGCAATAGAGAAGCAGGAAGAGACTTCAAACTTGAGTTAACGCAGTGCCTCAGCTGCTAATCCAGTCATGCTGTGCCACTAGTCAAATCATCCTGGATGTCCAAGCGCTGTTTTTCGGTGTAGTCACTGTCAGACAAGTAAGAGCTAGGTTGAAGCCCATGGCAGAACTGCATCTTAGCAGAAGGTCCCCAAGCCAGCTACTGGCTGGCTGGTCTGGGTCCCAGGCACTGTCTGGATGTGGCAGTCCAAGAGACGGGCTTCTGAGGCAGATAAACCAGTCCCTTGCGAACACCGTGCTGCAGTGGCTATGCTGCTGCTAATACTACCTGTGCTCGTTAGTCTGAAGCCTGTTTGGATAGCTGAAAACTCATTAAGGTTGGCAGGAGCATGATTACCTAGCTCCGGGTTAGTAATGTGATGCCTAATGTTGCAGAGGAGGCAAACCTGAAGCTGACGCTGTCTGTTGTTGCTTTACAGAGAGACAGATGTTACTGTTGCCAGCCCAGAATACCTACAAGAAATCACTAATTTGAACTATTTATTCCTCTAAATTCCCATTGAATTACCATTAATAATGAAACTAATTGCATTGTTATCACTGTACTATCTGAGGAAGCCTGTTGGCCAGAATGTCGTATGAACAGGAATGTCTGTTGGGATATTTAATTTCATCTCCCTTGACAATGTGTGATTGTTCTCTTTTGCACATTTTCTGTTAACTGTTAGTGGTCTGGATAACTTTGTGGAATAGGTAGAAGTCACTCCAGGGTCATCACGAAGCACACAGAAGTCCATATCTGAAGAATGCCAACATGCAGGGAGACTTTAGAGTTAGCATTTCAGTTCATTGAACCAAGACGCTCACATTTTCCTTCCCAGAATTTCCCACCAGGCTCTGGTTATTTGTACTGACCAAAACACTTGCATGTCTCAATAATTAAGATTAAACTTTAGGATTGCTGCTTGCACTGCAGGGACCTGATCTTGCAAAGACATACCTCCTTTGTGCCATCTGTGTAGTCTTGTTGGAAGACTTTTTGCTTAGATGTACAGGATCTGCTCTCCCTTGGCACTTCACGAGCCTCTCATCACTACCTCACATCAGATTTTAACTGGTGCCTTGGTCTCAGTAGGTACAGAGCGCTTCGCATTTAAGGCTGTATCCTTGCAATACTTGCATTGTGCATTGTGTTATGCTTATTTTATTGGAGTCCAATTAAGGTTTTGATCAGTTTGCCATGGAAGGAAGTTATGGATATAGGAGGTACCGGTAATAAAGCTTATAATAAGCAGTAAGGTTGTGCTTGGAGTTGTGGACCAGAAACACCGTGTCCATGCAAAATTCGTTCAGGGTGTGAAGAGTTATCCTTTTTTTTTTCCTTGGCTTCGTTTTGCGTTGTATTATATTGTATCTTTGGAGTTGTGGAGTAGATTTCTTTGTCTCAGGAACCTGTAGTATTTAAAATATAGGGGGACATTGCTTTATTAAAACAATTCTTTTAGTTGTCACGGCAACTGGTCTTACATAAATGATGAAGAGAAGAGGAATGTATATAAAGAGATACATTAGGTCATAATGGTAAATCCACTACTTCTTGAACTTAACAAGAAAGCACTCTGGTGTTTGCTGTTGCTGTAGTTCATTTTCTTCCAGATGATTTTTACAACTTCAGTGTTATCCAGGTTCACAATCAAAAACCACAGCACTGTATGCTCACAGCTGTATCAATTTGACACCCACTTGTCTATATAACTCTTAAACTCCTCTATTAGGAAATAGATTTGTCAAAAACTATATAATGAAAAGCCAGATGTGATACTTTGTGATTCTCCGCAAAATATTTTTCTGCCCTTCTTTTCCAAAACTTCACTCAGTCAGATGGGCAGAAACAACAACATTAGGGAGGATGCTGCAGTGACCCTGAGGTGATCTGATTAACCATTTAATAGAAATGGTTACTTTTCTTACAGCTTTGCTGTGTTGAAGGATAATTGGAGACTTGAGGGCAGGGAGGCAGAGGATATTTTTCTAGGATCAGCATATATAATTTCTGGCATTTACAGGTGGTTAAGGAATAGTTTACCAAAATATAACCCTAAAGACCAAAACTGTGTTGACAAAATTGAGGATTTTTTCTCTTTCTCTAGTAATTTAGCAGCAGAATCAAAATTAAACAATACTATTACTTCTTTACTGCTCAAAATACTTGCTGCACTTAAGAAAAAAATGTGCCAAAGAAATGTGCCATAATTAGCATGCTTAGTCTTTTTATTCCCATTACCTGATTTTCAGTATGATTTCTAAACCTTTCTCCCAATTTCTGCTGGTTGTTTTTTAATTTTTATTCTCATCTGTAATCATCTCACTTTTCCTTTCCTGTTTTACCTTTCTCTTTTTTAGTGCTTACAGTCCTTTACTCTTGTTTTCTGCAGGCGTAAGTAAATTTTCATGTTTTTCCCTTACAACTGTATGTGCTGCATGTAGATTCTCCTCTTTTCAGTGCTAGTGAGAAAAGCCCTTTCAAAATATAAAATACTATAAATTCCCTGCAGGATACACTTACTCGTATTCTAACATACAGCGAACCAAAGCTGATGAGTTACACGGCCGTAGAGCACTGGTGCCCATGCGAATGGGCACTCATCCACAGTGGTTTCTTCCTCTTGCTCAAGCTGCTCTTCATTGTGACCAGAAGACTGGAGTTGCTCAAAGTGTTCTGCATCAGGTAGCTAACAGGCGCCAAATAGCACAGAGAGTCACGCTGTCGTGAGCTGATAGAACACCCCTCACGGAAGTGACTCCAAGCCATTTAGCGTTTCATCAGCCTTGAAAGCTTGCACTTGTAGAGGAGATGAGTGAAAAGTGCTATTTGAAGAAAAATACTGCCTCAAACCTTAAACCCACATGATTGTTTTCTCTTTTTGATTGCAGTTCTCCAAGGTTAAGGGCTAGAACCAACTTCTCTTCCCATCCCTCCGGTTTGTTGAAAGTAAGCCTCGGTAGCTTTGGCGGTTCTAGAAAAGGGGCCGTGATGCAGCCTGTGGGGACGGCACTGTGTAACTCCTAGTGAGTAGTTGCAACAGCAGCAGTGGGCAGCGACGTTAACAGGGACTCTGCAGTCCGCCCACAGGTACCTCACTGAGGTAAGTCAAACATGTAATGCAACTGTGCCTCTAACATACCTCCCTAATATTTTTATTTAAATTGAAGTGGAACAATAGGGTGCGTAGACTCTTGCTTTTTCAAATGTCAGCAGGTGAAACTCAGTATATTCTTCCCAGGAGCTCACGCAAACATTTTTTTCTTAATCTTTGTCTTGCTGTGTTTTAAGTTTGCAGCTGCTGGATTCTGCTTTGAGTTTCAAGTTCAAAGGCACCCAGACACTCTTTGTGAAATATCACAGAAACCACTGAACTTCACCTGGCTTTGCAAGGAAATCTTGTCAAACCACGAGTTTCCCACACTTCCAGTGTGAAACCTTGTGTTAACTCAGAGCTTTTTTCTTCCAGCTCGGATTGGAGTTAGCTTAACTCTGAAGGATCACAACCCTTAGGGAATGTCTTCAAGCCAGCTTTGGCCTGTTTTCAAGTTTGTAACTAAACTCAGAATTCTTTCCACCATTTTGGGGTTTTGTAACAAAAGCAAAGGACAACTGTAATCAACATTGCTTTTAAATTGGTGGTTTTAGAGATGAGTCGTAACCTTTTAACATAGCGTCTGCGTAGCAAGCTTGGCAGGCATCCGGTTTTTGGCAGGTTTGTTCAAGTTTTGAAAGAGCTGTCCCACCTGTTGTCACAGCAGTGCAGCAGATTGCTAGCCCCACCGCAAAGATACGGGACGCTGCAAAATATGTCTCAGAGAAATAACATCTCCTACGAAACACAGAGGGCTACATTGTGTTGTAAGAGACAGCCCTCACGCGAGCGCCGAAGGGGGTCGTGTAGCAGCTGGACTCTTCAGACGCGTCTCTCTCAGGGCTCGCTGTAGCGCAGTCTGGAGCGGGACCTCCACCATATGTTAACAGCATCGCACGTGTGCCTCTCCCCAGCAGCTCTGGCTCCGCCGAGGAGACAGGCTGGGGTAATAACTCTTCTGTCCTTTTATATATACAACAGGTCTAGGTGACACAAACAAATCACCTTTCACTTGCTGTGTCTCTTACTGGGTTGTAAGGGAAGGTTCAGTCTGTAGCTTGAAAATTTCTTCACACGTAAAGGCACAGAGAGATACTGTGTTACTGGCAAATATGCCACAGGCATTATGTAAACTATAGGCTAAATTCCCTTTTCTGAGAACATTTTACCCTGCTCTCTCTGGGGGCTCAGGGTAGTTTTCTTTCAACACAGTCGGGCACACCAGCTTGCTTCCATTTACCACCAAGAGGTAAAGTTTCAAAATAAGCTTCTCCAGGCTGTTTTTCCAGGTAGCTGGTTCACTCTGCCACCTGCACTTTGGGAAAGGTTACCTAACTTTCGGCTTTTGAGTGCTAGCCATTTCCTCCCATTCAGTTGCCTGTTTCATGAACTGAGTCATTGAATATGAAGTAGCAGCATCACACTGGAGTGTGAGTCTTCATAAAGAAACAGAGGTGGGAACAGAGATGCATTGCTTTGACATTAGAAGAGATTAAGCTAATGTACCTGTGTAATGCCTGTGTATTCAGCATGCCTATATAATTATTCTTTACCTGTTTTGTCGATTTAAGTTCTATATTACAAGTTCCTCAAAATCAGAGATGTGTTAAAATTAGCAATGATAGGTTTTTTCATTATATAATTTCAAGGTGGGTTTTTTTAAACCTATATCCCCCTTTTTAAATATAACAATAGCCCAGTATTTTTAATCATTTTGTATCATTGAAAAATGTAAGCAAAGTTCCCTCCGTCATTTTTTATTTATGAGAGTTTGACAATGTTTCCTGCCTTAAAAGCTGTTGTAGGTTTGGTGTTTTGGTTTGGTTTGTTTTGTTGTTTTGCTTTGTGTGGGGTTTTGGTTGTTGTTTTTTTTTTTTCCTCAAGGAAGAGTGTAAAAGTGTCTGAATTTTTAAACCTGAAATTTGGCAGGTACCTAAATCTTTAATGAGTAGCATGTGCTTTGCATTTTTTTCTAAAGATTTGCATATTGGATTCTTAGGATACATCAGTTGCTAATACTTCTAGGAGCAGTCTGGTGGGCACACAATTGAAAAAAAAAAAACAAACAAAAATACCCAAAATCCAAAAAAACCAAACATGATTATTAATTCTTGAGGCTTTTTGCTTTTAGCAGCTAAAGTATTACTTTGTTCTGCTTTCGCTGTCCCTAGCTTATTTCACATTAGATAGTTAGATTTGCATGAAAAGTTATCTGCAGAGATGGAGGTAGGCTCCATTCTTTAAATGTTCATTTGCTGATTTTCTTGCAAGTGCTTTAAAAGCTGCGCTGAGGACTGTAAAGTTCCTGGGGCTGTAATAGAAAACATTAGTGTCTGGACTTTCAAGGGAAGAATGTGGTTAAGATTATAGCAACTGAGTCACTGTCAATGGGTGGTCTTGAGTCCATATGGCACACAGTAGAGAGGGGCACAGAAGAGCCTTTGCTCAGATAGGTGTCGAGCTGCACTCGCCGAAGTGAAAGTGTTTAAAAAGGGTTGTCCCAGACTATATTTTGCCTGTATGGGGGTAAAACACAGTCAGGTTGCTTCTCGGTGCGGCTTTGTTTTAAGTTTGCTACGAAATAAGATAAAGGGTTTGCTTAAAAGCTCAGTCGTCGCAATGCTACGTGCTCCTTTTGGCTCCTCGGATTGCTTCTTTTCATTCGGCGCGTTTTCATTGTTCTGTTAGGCTTTTAATGAGACAGTTACAAAATGTCTGCCTCACTCTGACCGCCATTTTGTAGCCTGATTGTTGGATAATGAAGACTGTGAGAAATAGAAAATAAACAGTGTGGCATGGACGAGATTTCAAAAGGAGTACAAAATCTGCATGTTTTATTTAGACGCTTAATTGTTGCCGACTGGCTGCATTTAAACAAGCGACTTTACAGTGTCTGGAAGAAAACCAGCTCCCGAATTTGAGGAGCTGACCTTGGGTAGATGCCATCAACTGTTCTTTTCTATTGGCACGAACTTGCTGCTGGCAGGGTCTCCCTGTAGCTGCAGTCACTCACCCAGCTCTGAATCAGAACCTGCTTACGCTGTATTAGGCCACCAAATTATGCCATTTATTCTGAATATTATTTGCAGCCCCTTTGATAACCAAGGTTTGATCCAAAATATATAGGATATTAAAAAACAAGAACCTTCAAAGTAGCTATGATTAAACTTCGCCCATAGAGCAACATACAATGTTGTACAGAAAAAAAGGGGGGAGGCTACAAGTTTGCTGAAAGCAAATGAGAAATGAACGGGAATTGAAAGAACACTATGGAGTTGTTAGTGTGGTCCTATGGACACAGTACTGACTGTGTGAGGAGTGAAGTTAGTGGCATTTACTTGCTTCTTTATGAAAAACTGGTGTGTTTAACATGGGCGGGGGGGGATGGGGAAGGGCGCTTTACATTCACAGTAGGGTGCAGCTTCAAAGCTGTTTAAAATTCTGCCATATCTTAATGATAATAGTTAATCCCAGTATCAGAACAGTACTTCTATTTTTAAAATGCAATCAATCAATCATTTTAATACATTGCACCCTTAGTGCCAAACACCTCAGAAAATGGTGTATACGGCAGTAAAAATAAAGTATCTGAAACTCCTTCTATAGAGTCATTCTTCCTTTCTTTCTCACCCATACATGTACAGTAAAATCTTAAAGCTGCAAGAAAAATCTGGAATTACATAACAGAGGGTAAATCCTCCAAACAAGACCAGTTGCCAGGAGGGGATTGCTGTCACGGACTGGGTGAGGAGGGGCAGAGAGATTGCCACGCCTGACTGAAGTTCTCTCTAGAAATAAAGCAAGTGCTGGGCTCTCCTGGGTTGCGGCTTTGGCTGTTGAGGTGGGAGTTGCATACATACGCTAGACTTTCTTTTAAGAGGATTACACTAAAAATTGCTTCTTTCTGTTTTCTTCTCAGGACAGCTTCCGATGTCTACCATGCTCCTTCAGAAAGCTGTTTGTGTAGATGTAAAAGAAGTTGTAGGTAATTCAAGTTCAGTTTCTGCCTTTGCTGCAGTGATTCACACAAAAGCTCAGAAGTCTCTTGTGCATATGTTCTTCACCTGCAAAATAAGGATTAATGCTTCCTTATCATTAGTGCTTATAAATTACTTCAAAGTTCCTCCAATATGCTGCAAATATACCTATCACTGTTGGTAGTGATAAAAATGTGAACTACATTACTTACTCATGTTAACGATGTAGTAACTGGGATTTTTGACATAACTTGAATATAAAAGTATCAGCACCGTATTCCAGCAGATAACCAACTACAGCGAGAGCATACCTCTATAATATATTACCTGTATTTTCACTTTTACATGGATTTTCTCATGAGTGAGCCTTCTCTTGGGTCACTCATTTTCTGAGATCGACCCTCACCCATTGTATTGATCAAAGGCTTTGTTTTTTTTAAAGCACCAGCAAGAAACGGTGATGTTTGCAGTCATCAAACTGGTAGGACCATCACATTGGGCCAAAAATGCCCAGAATCATCTCACGTGAATTATGAATTGATTTCAAACATTCTTGTTGCCTCAACCGTAAATAAAGGGGGAATGTCCTGGAAGAGATTTTCAGTTTCAGTTGAACAGTAGCCTCCACAAATAGGTATTTATGTAACAAAAAACTCGATGCAAAGCAAGTTTAGTTGAGGTGAAATTGGAGACAAAGGCGCAAATGATCTGGACTCAGATCATAGGTTACAAAGATAAGACATTTGGATTACCTGTGAATTTTCTGAAGGTGTAACTAGGAGTTAATAAGGTTTGCTTTCCTCCTACAGAAGAGCATTTTTTTATTCAGTGTCTGAAATCTAGTTTCCTTGGGGGATTAATAAGTGTTCCTTCATTAATTCAAAGTAACCACCTTGGAACTACATGGCAGTTTGTGATAGTACTTCCTAGCCTTATGCATTCATACCTGTAATAGCGTATTTTTGTGATTTTTACATATAAATACATCCTTCCTAGGAACAGCTGCCTCAGCAAGCAGAATACAAACATTCATAGAATCATAGAATGTTTTGGGTTGGAAGGGACCGTTAGGGGTCATCTAGTCCAACCCCCCTGCAGTGAGCAGGGACACCATTACCCAGATCAGGTTGCTCAGAGCCCTGTCCAACCTGGGCTTGAATGTTTCCAGGGATGGGGCCTCCACCACCTCTCTGGGCAACCCGTTCCAGTGCTTTACCACCCTCATTGTAAAGAATTTTCTCCTTACATCTAATCTAAACCTACCCTGTTTTAGTTTAAAACCATTACCCCTTGTCCTGTCTCCATTGTCCCTACTGAAAAGATTCTCCCCCTCTTTCCTATAGGCCCCCTTTATGTACTGGAAGGCCGCAATCAGGTCTCCCCGCAGCCAAGACTTCTTTAAAATCTTTACTTCTTTTTCATGCCAAGACTTCTTTAAAATCTTTACTACTTTGATAAGCCATATCTTAGGCAGTGTCTTGAAGTATTTTTACTAAAGCAGCAATAACAAGGGCTTATATTTTTTGTTTTTCTGGTCTGCTAGGTCCCTTCCCATTACATGTTTCATTTTAACAGGCAGCAAGCATATACTGCTGCTTCCTTGAGATGCATCTGCATTTCTGACATCTGGAAAGCAGCCATACGGGGTTCCACACATAGTTTTAGGAAACACCATTTGCCGGTGGAACGATCCAGAGCAGACACCTCTTTTGGCAGAACTTTATTGCCGTCTATTTTTAGTTGAACTCGTGTACATCAGATTACTGTGTGTGAGCCACAAGAGTGTGGCTTGTAGACAGACGCTCCAAGAAGAAAGGAACACTTCTCTGTGTGGTAGCTAAAGTGCTTGGAGGTGAGTTATCGGCACATACCTTCCGTGACCTGCCTCCATCTCATTAGTATAATGTCACAAACTGTATCCAGAGTTGACAAAGAAACTGAAAGGAGACTCGGACTTGCACTGTCCTTTCTGTTATCCTCATGGCACGTGGGAGCATATAATGAACTCTGGAGGACGATGCTGGCAAGAATATTCCAGTTTTAAAATAGCAAGCATGTTGTACTTCACCAGCAGAGCACACATATGAACAATGCATCCCATAACTGAATAGATCAATAACTCTCTTTTTGGATCTCCTGACTGAGGTCTGCAGCTTTCCAATAATTCTAAGAAGGGCCGTTGGCTGTTGTTCTGCCCAAAGCCAGGGAAAGGCCTAGAGTTTCCCTAAACGCTAGGGCAGCGAAAAGGATGAAAACTCTGTAGGTACCCTGCAAAATTCTGCAGCCTCCGTACAAAACTGCCTTTCTCAGAGGTTTGCAGAAGCATCTCGGTTTTAGTGATATTGATGCTCATTAAGCTTTTGCAAGTTATTGCACAGTTGTATGTCAGATCAATTTATAAGTATATATGTTTTTAATTCATCATACTTCAATATGGCATAAATGAAAGACTTAATAGTCCTTGTAATAGGGTATGTTGTTAGTGTATGTTTTGGAATTCATCCTGCAGCTCCATGTGTTGCTTGTTTGAATGGTAGAGGACAGACTATCATGGTGAAGTATATCAAGCATCTGATTCTTTCCTGAGCCTTTTCTGAAAAGGACATGTGAATCTTGGGGTTGTCCTATGCAGGGACGGGAGTTGGACTTGATAATCCTTGTGGGTCACTTCCAACTCAGGACATTCTATGATTCTATAATTCTATGATATAGGACAGGCATGACACTCAAAAACTTAAGTTGTATTTGAATATTTGCAGTGCCGTTTGTGTAAAACATATATTTACCACACAATTGCTTTAAGCTCCAAAACACATAAAGAACCTTCATGAAAAAAAAATCCCTTTTTCTTTCATGAAGGTACTTGGGCTTATTTTGTAATTGATTTTTTTTTTTTTTTTTTATCTTTAATTAAGACCTTTCTTCTCTGAATGTCAATTGCAAGTTTTTGCAATTGGTTTGCAAACAATTAGTTTGCACAGTGTTTGGACACTCAAAAGGACTTCAAAGATCAGCAGTGGCTAGGAATGTAAGCTAGTGCCAGGTGAATGGCCAGCTCTCATTCCTTTCCCATAGTTAATGTCAAAGGGTCAGAAATGATCTGATCAGGTTTTTTTAAACAAAATTGTAAAAATCACAGTGCCTGTGTTTCCAGGAGCAAAAAGGCTTGCTAACATTCAGCATCAGCTGTGTTAGGCTTCTTGTGGTGATGACTTTTTGCTTGGGTATTTTTTGTCTGATTATTGCTTCTTGACCTTCCTTTAGCAGAGTCATTAACTTAAAAAAATCTCAGGGAGACGACCTCAAACAAATGCCAGTATTTAAAGGTCATTACCATTGTTTCCTTCTGATATTAGACACCTGTTTTCATGTAGCAAGAAGCTTTTTTTGCTTCTACTTTATCAGGTCCCAGTTATGATAACATATGTAGCTTCAGTAGATATACTTAAGATCAAGTCTGGTGTCCAGATACAGCTATCAACGTTTGAAAATTATTTTGCATGCTATACCAGTCTTCCTATCTATATTAATCATTTTTGCGTATAGACCATTCTGAGAGCACTTGTGTTTTTAGAGAAGATGTAAATGAATTATTTGTGTATTGTCATATGCCTTATTAAAACAATCCTATGTATTATGTTCAGTTCTTACTTTAGATATTGCAAAATACTTAGTTTACTTCCTTTATCAGTTATCATGCAGAGTGGATGGTTGAAGTCATGACACTCCTATTCATCCTTTCTACTTTAATACTTAGTAGTAGGTTATGTTTACATTAGAAAGATCATCGTTTTTCTTACATGGATTACCAAGTAGGTGAGTGTTAATAATTGTTATTCAGAGCTCAGATGATTCATTATTGATAGAAAGCGGTGTTCCTTTCTTAAATGAACGTGCTGTTTATTTGGAACGTTTAATGTTACAGTTGTCTTTGCAATGGTGACGATTTGGGGTTTGGTTTCTTTTTTAGCAGCTAAGGATCATTCTAGCAAAAAGTATTGGTAATTCACCACCCAACCTTGCAAGTTCCTGGTTTGCTACCAATCCAGCCTTTTGTATAGACAATATCAGCTATCTTTGGAGGAGGCAGATTAGTGTGCTGCAAAAGGCAAAAGACTGAAATGTCATTAAAGAATTCAGCAAGACTGAGAGACTTTTGTGCTGAATCTTTGCATTTGCAAATTCTCATTCATGTCAAGATTTTATGTGAGTTTATTTACAATTGTAAAGTATTGTACATTCAAAATGTCTCCTACTGGACAGACTCAATCTGCCTTCACTGAAATAAATCAGCCCCGCTGTCCAACTGACCACAGTGCACTTTCAGTATCCAACAACTAGATTAGAGGGTGTTCTGGGTGGTGGGAGGGATTATAGTACCCCAGTGCATTGATGCTAATGTTCTTAGAAGAAAAATTACCTCACTGCAGACTTACTATGTCATAGTTAGTCATCCACATTTTATTTACGAGCGTGTGGCTTTTTTGTTTGTTTCTGTAAAGGTGATTTCTGTGTGTTGGTAATGCTGCAAGACATGGAAATTAGGAAACTTGCATATTAACATTTCCACAGCACCATAAAAGATTGTGGAAAATGGGTGTTTACCATACAAAAATGTTGCATGTACAATATATGGGCAAGGAAATATTTAAATTTTAGAAGGGAAAGTTAAGCTTTTAGATTTCTTAGGTATTGTGTGTTTAAATATTCTATTTTGATATTATATGAATTCTTGATATTTTGTTTGTTTTTTTCCTCCTTGCATGCTTACGTATTTTAAAGGCTCTGATCTTCTGGCCACAGTAGAGCAGACAGAATTACTTGCTGTTGAGAACCTTGTTAATTTTATGGCCTATTTTCACATGGAAATCAGCTTTTATTTCCCCTCTCACTCTTTATTCTTGATTCAATTGTCAGTAAGGTTTACTGAGCAAAAACCCTGGCTGTATTATGGGAAGAAATCTAATCAATGCAGCACCAAGGAACAGTCCTTCAGAGTCCTCCCTAGTGGCTGTGAGCCAGACTAGAGGTTACTACGAGGTTACTCTGTCTGACTTCAACCAAAATACCCACCTACTTCTGAAAAGGCTGCCGGCAGCCTTGTACATGTGTAACAGAAGCCTCATTAATATAAGCTCCCAATATATATACACCTGTTATACTAGCCCCCAGCACAGAGCCTGTGTTTCCTATTTTAAACACTTTGCATGTCTGTCTACATTCCCTTCTGTCTGCAGTTGCTCTAGTGTAGTACTGCAGAGCAACTCGTATGCAGTACCTCCAGGGAATGTAGAAGGCTAAATAAAGTTGTGGCAGATGTCAGTGGGCTTTGCCAGACACTATTTTTCAAGTTAGATAGCTTGAAAGATTCATTGGCTAATCGAGACTTTCTGATACAGAAGTAGCCTCATTAGTAGCTTCTTTAAGTGTGCATTTCTTTAATGCCGCCTGCACCTTTTCCAGGTCTTGATGCAGAGAATTGCATTGATGTACATGTGGGAAATCTTTTGTTTGACTGGCAAAACTCTGCTCCTCACCTTCCTTCAAAACCCCAACTCTTCTGTTCATGTTTAGCGTTTTAACTCCTCTTAGAGTTGCATTCTTTGAAAGAATCAGCACTTCCTTAGGGCTGTTACCTGTTTTGGCTCTGAGTTCTAATAAATCATTTGACAGCAAAATGACTCTTAAGATAAACTTTTCCACTTCTATGAAATATTTGTTCAGCACATTCCCGAATATGGGTTTACCTCAGAAGTTACGTATCTTCTTTGTTAAAGACCAAAAAAGGATCAAAAGCAGTATCGGATACAGTTGCTGATTCAGCACAGGAACAAAACCTTAGCATACCCACTGAGCCGTGTACTCTGGTTACCTAGCTTGGTTTTCCTGACCAGTACCTTGGGAATCATGTGTGTCAGTACTTCTTCTACGCCCTTGCCATATTTTACATAACAGAGGAGTAAGTTTGCTTCACGTAGGCCTCTAGGAAAGTATATGTTTCACCCAAGCAGGTCCAAAGATGCTGCAAAGTGGTGATGTTCTGAGGCTCTCGCCCAGAAGCTGTCCGGCAGCGTGTTCTTAGCTGCACACAGGTGGGTCCCAGGGGACAGCCTTCTGGTAGTTGTGTGGCTCCAACAGGAGCAAAATTCAACATCACACGCAGAGCGAAATTACTGTAAGCAGGCACATCTGCTATTACATTCACAGTTTTCATAATTATTTTCACAAAGAACAGTTGATAAGGTCTCCGTTTTGGTTTTGTTTACAAAGCCTTTGCCATGGAAACTTTTAGGAAGGTATGAATCTTTGCACCAGATACTGACGGCTAAGAACAGGCAGCAGTTCTTTTGTGAAATGTGCTGCAGTGAACCAGAGAGACGCTGTAGGAACTAAATTAGCTATACTTCAGTTTCAGCACTTCTCTATCTGTGGTGGTGTTCTTCCTGCTCATACTACACTGCAGCATTTCATCGTGAATTATGATAGGCAATTTCAGTATGCCTGTATATTAAACAAAACTTTGAGAAACACAATCTCCTCGGTTAAATAACCTAAGAACTTAAGAACTAACAGTCTGGACCAGACCAAGGGTCTGTCTGGCCTACTGTCTTGTTTGCAGCAGTGATTAGTAGACTGTAGTTAAGGAAAAAATATAAAAGTGGTATGTGTATGGAATAAATAGGCAGAAGTGCTGTGGCTATTCAAGTTAGTCACACTGCATGTGGAAAGTCACCTTGGACTATAGTTGCCATAGGCCAGAGCATTCTTATGATAAAACCTGCAATTTGTGTGAATGGATTCGCAATAACATGTTTTAGCATACAGGCCTGCACAGTGCATCCTGTCACCAGACAAGTCCAGGGTTAAGTCCACATATTCCAGCCATTGGCAAATGATCTCATTGTATCAGCATTCATCTTCAATGACAGTAAATACAAGATTGTTCAGATAAAATCGATAACTTAATTGTTTTTAGTAATCTGTATTTTTGCATCATGTTTTGTTTTGCCTTGATTCCATATTACTTCAAAATTAACCCCATTCTTTTAGTCTTTGTAGGTGTCTAGGTGACTTTTTACTGTAGAAGCAATTTTCTGTTGTTGGTTGAAGTGGCATTGTGACACAAAACTCTGCATTTTGCGTAGAGGTGTTCTAATAATGTTGCATGGTCAGGTTGTAGAGCTTATGGACATAGGAAATAGCTGTAGTTACCACACCTAGGATGCCTTTTGGAAAACAGGAAATTATTCCAGAAAAGATTCATAGCCAGCACTTTCCTAAGTAGGGATTAATGGTGTCACTTAGTGGAGATCCTACTTCAGAATCACCCATTGAGTTTTAGTAGGGTTCACCTCTGAAGTGTCAGTCATGTGACTGCATTTGACCACAAATGCTATTGTCTGCTTTTTCTATGTTCTCTTACTTCCATCAAGGTTTTCCTGAACAGAAGCAGCAGAAATGAGTTACAGTTTTCCAAGATATATTTAGGAGATGCTCACTTCTTTTCCTGAAAGTTGAATAAAGTTCCATAAAGTTGAAGTATCAGACCCAGCAAGCTAACACTGAGGACACCAGATTGTTCAAGGACCATTTAGAGCTTAAATCACTTTTTGTTAAATCTGATTCCTGTTTCAAGAAAACAAGTATTAGTTAAGCATTTTAAAGGAATAGAACTCTAGTCTGGTCATGATGGCAGAGGTGATATCTCTGTAATGGGTAGCATAGATCTGTACTTCCAGTTGTCATTAGGTTGCTTTTTAGCACTATGTCTCAGTGAACAAATTTAGCTTTAGTACACGTGAAACAGAAACAAGAGTTTGATTCTTTTACATGAGTGCTATTAGTTGAATAAGTTCAGGATTTTTTTTTTTTTTTTAGTATTCTTAGCAATAGGTAGGTAGAGCAAGACTTTATCTATGTGAAGACAACCAACAAGGAAGTAACTATGAAAGTTTCATGTGATAGATTATTGAAACCTAGTTGCTATAAGATATGTTAGTATTGTGAATAAGTTTCTGAAAGCAAACATTTTCCTAAAGAGGACCACTCAGAGCAAGTGCTGATAGTTTCAGATCTTGGATTTTCCAATTTAGCATAAATTTTTAGTCCCTGAGAGGAAAAATCTTAAAACTCCTCAAGAAATATTAGTTAGCAGTCTTGACCGGTACAGGGAGGAGGAGGAGGTAGAAGAACCTGTAAAAGTTGTGAAAATTAGCGCAATAATCTAGTTAAGGCTCACTGTAAATTCCAGCTCACTAACATTTTGCTGCATGGGGAAATAATTAATGTAGAAGTGAGGCAATGGAGTTCCACTTTGAAGTCAGCTAAGAGGTAGTATAGATTGAAACCTACTGCTCTGGGTGGCAAGTCCTCAAAAAAATACTTGCGTGTTATTGTTCAAGTGGTCAAAAACCCCCAACAATGGGGTTCCAGTCAGTCATGTTTTTTGGGGGGATTTAATCAATTAGAAGGATAATTTCTCCTTTCTTTCCATAAAGTGAACGTCTTATGTTACTATACAGTAAACTCTGGCTTTTCCGTTTTAGTGGACATTATGGTGGTTTGCATTGCGCTACTGTCATTCTGTGTAAGAATTACATTTGAAAAATCATTAGTTAAAACAGCAATCCTGTTGTATTGAAACATGCCATGGTAAAAGGATGGCTTATCCCATTGGCCTTCAGAAATGTGTTCTCAGGTTAAGCTAAATCAGGTACACTGATTTCCACTGTCGGCCATTAATCCTTGAGGTCATCTTCAGCACTGTTTTTTGGTGTGTTGGATTAGTGATGAACCACCAGCTCTGTGACTTTGGCTAACACTAGATGTGGACTTACTTAACAGTCTCAGTGTGTAGATATTAAGTACAAAGGACAGTTTTATTCTCTGTTCTAGAGCTGCATTATCATTAGTTCTCTGCTCTCAGGCTGTACCACTTTGCTGTCTCAAGTACTGTAGTTAACACACTCCTACTGTTTGCCTTCTCTTTTTGCTTTTATTCACAACTTTAAAATATCGTTCTTGCTAAAGTAGGTCGTATTTGTTGCTTGGGGAACAATATATCTAATGTTCAGTAATGTCCGAATTCAGAACAATACATAAACATATCTTTAATTTGAATTTCGTATTTAAGTCCTTGAAGCATGGACATGGTGCATTTTAGAAAACAGGCACAAGTTTAATATGGTGTTTCTTGTTGTACATTCTCATGTTCCAAAATAAATATATCTGGCAATTGCTGCTCTTCTATGATACATCTAAGAGTGAGGGTTTTCTTATTAACTCTCTGGAGAAGGAATTTAAGACCCAGTCATGAAAACTTTGACATGACTGAGTAAAGTTCTTCATGTCTAAACATCTGCAGGATTGTAGCCTACTGTAATAATGGAATAGTCTGAAAACCATATATATAAAATCTCAATATGGCTCTGTATCAACACATACTCTTTATACAGCTATAAGTCCGTCAAGTTTGAAGAGTTTCTTTATCTGTAGCATTTCTATCCCATCTTGTGCCTGGTCTTTTTTCTGCCTGTGGGTCCCCATTGGCCACATGTCTGACTAAGGCTAACGATTATTTTTGTGTACATTTTTGTACAGTACCTGTATTCTATTTTAAGCAAAAATATACACATGCATTTTTCTTCTTTATTAATAAACTGAGTGACAATTTAAAATAAATTCTTTCATCTGTTCAGAATGGTACACAGATGTACTGGCACATTTCAGAGTAAGTTAAATAGAGAGCAAAGTAATATGTCACCAAAGGAGCAGAAGAAGAGGAGCTGATCTCTTACCACTAAGGAAAATAAAGCAGTGCTAAGATGGTGGCTTTGAGAAAAAATAAGCCAGGCTGTTCTAGTATTTAGGTGAATTACAGAAGCAGCAACAAAAGAGAGAAAAATCTTACCAAAGGAAAAATGGGAGAGAAGTGTAAAGGTATACTGTGGAGTGAAAGAGCAATACAGAAACAGGTGGGAAAAAAAGTAGAAAAATAATTTTGGGACACAAACCAAAAAAGCTTACAAAAGCCATAACATTAACATACTGATATCTTAATAGAAAGAGAGCATTGAAATGAGGAGTGAATAGGCATTGGTATGAAGACCTGTCTGTTATCCAAGCATGGGAGTACCAGTCTGACTTCTTTAGGTCTTCTTGTAGAGACGAGAAAAAGTTCTCCTTGTGGGGAACTCTGATGCCTTACTGTATTTCATTCCAAGGCCAGGTATCTCACAGTGTGTAACCCAAACCTAACTTTTAGGATGCTTAAGTCTTCATGAGCCTTTGCTCTTAGGCTTGTGGTGAATATACACTTGCCTTTAGATTTACTTCAGGTGCATGTATAGGTAATTGTTATTCCTAAGAGAGAATTGTTATTCCTAAAAGAGAGAAGTTTCTAAGGGGTTGGTTCAAGGTACATATGTTAGATATATACTACAGATTTCTCTCTGAAGGACTCTGTATGTGCTGACACTATATATAATTCTGTCATCTTAATTTAGACAGTCAAAGTGAGCTATATCCTCTCTCTGTCTCTCTATCTTCCTATTCTATAAACAAAGGCAATAATTTTTCTACTGTGAGGTTGTGTGGGTAGCATTCAACAGGAGTTGCAAAGCACTTGCATATTATCGTGGTCATAGCTTGAGAAATGCCAAAAAGGGAGGAGTCTTTTATTGGAGGAAAACACTTTTCCAAGGAGATTTGATGGACTGTTGTATATATACAAGATTTAAGGACATGGTGGAGAAGAGTAACCTTTTGTCAAAAAACAGCAGCAGAATAGGCTGAAGAAAACTAGAAGCAGTAAGAAGTGAATAGATTTAGCATGTGGTCTGATGAAAAGGCAGAGAGCAGTCATAGCATCACTTACTTGGGATGACCCAGAATAATTCATCTAGAGTGTTGTTTCACGTTCCCCATAGTTCTATCACTATCACAGTACAAAAATGTAAAATTGTTATTTCACTATACTGAAGATATTTTATATGTAATTCATGGTTTCTATATTTGATTGCGATTACAAAGCATATGCAAAGGTATTAATGACACAAATGCATTATCAAAAATGTTAGTATCACTGGCTGCTGAGACTAAACTGCTGAATAGTACACATTATGAATAATTTACACCTGATGTATTGATGTTCATGCTTACTCGATTAGTCTGAGCACAGTTAATCTTTCTACTACCAATCAGTATAGTAATTTCAAGGGACTGAAAACAAGGCTGATATTCTGGAGTAAGGGTTGAAATATTTTTAGCTGGTAACTTTTCTTTGAAACTGCTTGGCTGTGAAAGTAGAGGAGACTTTTTTACTTTAAGCATTCAAGGTTTGTAGCAGCTAAATTGAGAGGACTCAGAAATCTTAAGTCATAGTGCTTCCCTGAGGGTAAAGTCATCCCTCTACAAAGTGCCATTCATGCCCCACTTACCCTCGATTAAGACTTTCAAGATAAGTTTGAAATGGGACACTGGCCTTCTACTGCAGCACATTCCTCATTTGCAGAAAAGAGTTTGGAAGGCCTCCATTTAGTATCTGTATGTCCTTTTCTTGCTTTTTTCCCGCATAATGATAACATACAAATTTCATTATTCTTTCTTCTTTCTTTTTTGAAACAGAAAGAATGATTTACTGGGGAACCAGGTTAGATGAAAGTGAAGATTGGTCATCTATGCAGAGGAAATGATAAGGTATGCATAGCAATCACAGTGGAGATTTAGTTTCTTGCTGGTGCTTAGGTCTTCATGGTAGATTAATTCTGACAATAAAGTCTAAAAATAGTATTCAGAAACCTTGAAAAAGATGTTTTGAAAAGAAGTTTTTTCTTCTGTTTGATTGCCAGAGTAAGCAAAGTAAGTATTTATATCTTTACAGGTAGGGTATACCTTTAAACTCATTACTACCTTGAATTGTAGATGTATTTCTACAGATAAATGGCAGTCACATTCTTGAATTGGTTTTTTTTGTAAAGGCCAGTAAAAACAACCCTTCTCCCAACACTAAACTGAAATCCCTTCAGACACTACCCATGGCCATTCATGAGGCTTTAAAATAATCATTTCATGGATTCATTTAAATCACTGTGCACTCAGTGCAGGAATTGTACCATTTGCTCTTTTCTTTGTTATTTATAACCGTTATAAGGAGATGCTCTAGTACCTGTTTTGCTCTGCATTTGAAGAATATGTTCTTTTACATTTGTCATCCTGTGGATTTGTAACTTGAGAAATGCAAAATCAGCACTAGTAAAAACTCATATCTCTCAAACATTTTCAGTAATGTGAATGTGTAATATTTATACAATGACTGCTAAGAGACTGGCACAAGGCTATATGCCACTTAAGTTCTGAGGTTAAATGTTACTTCAGTGATGCATAAAACTCGTATTGACCATCTGCCCAGCATTGAATTGAAGCCATTAATGAATAAGCCTTGCGGTATCATTGTGAGATAGGGAATTATGATCTGCATTTAACAAGCGATAAACCTGTGCCCCAAAGGGCTCGTGTAATCATTTCAAGTCATACAGGAAGTATATAATAGAGCTGGCAATGAAAGCTGGCTCACCTGACCTGCCATCTTTCCTATTTGGACATCCCTCAATTTGCTATCCTTTTCACTATGTTTTGTCATGTGTGGAATGCGTACATCAACAGCTATGCATTCTTTATGCATAGTTTTAACCATCAAATTCTTGTGCAAAGAAACTTAAAACACACAGTTAATGTGAATCGTGAATCATGCTTGTCTATAAAGAACGACATGAGACACAATGCAAAAAGACCAGCATAAACAGCACCAGATGGCCTTTGTAAATTGAGCAAGTTAGTGCAAAATGCCAAAAGGGAGATCTGTTATTGTGACCTCCCTCTCTATTTTTTGCATAATGTTGAGAGGAAGACTATGCAGCAGCACTTTCTGTAGTACAGAGAGGAACTGTGGTTATAGGACGATTAATGCTTTTCCTTTTGTAATCTTGCTGAACGTCTCTTTGAGTTCCTTTAGTAAATGTCAGGTCACATGTTAGCTGCTTGCATTCTAAAACTGAAGTATAAATCATCTTCTCAAGTGACAGAAACTGTCATTTTTCCTTGCAAAATATTTTTCTAACTATATCTTATGTAACTGTTAGAGTTGTTGACGTTTTTCTTAAAAGCCCTGTTCATTTGACACTCCAGATTCAGTGTAAAGCTATAGACTGGACTAGAGAATTCTTTTGCCTTTGCTTGTATCTGTTTTCTTTACCATGGGTTGAAGAAAGGAATATTATGCATTTCTGAGTCATGCTGTAGAAAGGTATTTTATTTTTAATATCATTAGAATTTTAAAAGAAGGAGAAGTATAAACCTTAGCATAGGTGAAACCAAGAGTTAATATGCTTCAATTATAGGAAGTGGCTATTAAATTTTGATGGGATGCTATCACTGATACTTCAAATAAAATGTTGATGTGCTGATGTGGGGAGTGTGGATAATGAGTTGAATGCTAGAGAAAGGCTGTTGATTTTTATGGAAAATGTATATAAAAAATACATGATCCTCAACAAAAGATGTTCATGTGGATATATCCACAGGAAAAAAATCAGAATATAGAATTATTATGTCTGTCTTGGATTGCATCTACAAGAGAGCAGCCCTGTATAGCTATGTCTTGGCATAGATGAAGACTGAAAGTACTTGGCCACACCTTACATTTTATTGTGCCTGATTCCTGCCCAGCTTAAGGGTGATACTTTAGCATTAATATTCTGCTTTCCCTCTATTCTTACATGTCTGCAGAAAACTATTGATACATCTTCCTGATGAGTCTTTTAAATGAAACTTATCAAATGTAACAATTTCTTAGGAAAAATTGAGTCAATTGGTGTGAAATTCCTGTTGGCAAGGCCTTTGACTTGTGACTTCTGCTGGACCCAACTCAGGGATGAAAGAGAGAACTTTTGCAGGTTAGGGTTAGGGGTTAGTTTTTTGCAGCATTACCTGTGCCAATCTCACCATAATAAACCGTGAATTAAAGTGTTTCCAAATTGTTCTGGAAAAATAAGATCAAGAAACAGTATGTTCCTTCTGAGGGAATTCTGCAAGGGTGATCTGGAATGCCAGGAGTTTGGTCTTGAGATTGGGTCCATTAATCCTAATGCATCCAAGTCCAAATATTTTAGTTAAATTTGAAGCAAGCTAGAGACCTATATGGTAGATGCAGGGTATTTTAAGACATCTTTAGGAGTCTGAAGATAGATTAAGATGCCCATATAGACACAGTCATTTGGTGAAGTATCCTGTTGCTGTCAAAGAACATTGCTGAGTTTAGGAAGTGAAGTCAGATCTTGATCTAAATATCTCTGCTTTATAATGAAATACTGTATAATAATAACCTGCACGGCAAACAGTGAACTCAACACAGACCCATGTTAGAGGGAGCACTTGTCTTGGTTAAAGAAAGGAGTGAAAAGTGCCCTCCTCATTTCCATGGCTGGCCTGAAGGCCAGACTCCCCACAGAGTTTAGAGCAACCAACCCTGACATCTGTGGCATCTCATGAACATGAGTTTGGGGTTTGTGGAATCACAGTTCCCTTCTTGTCAAAGCCAGAAGGAGGAGATGGGTCCCCAGGAAACAGATTCCCTTTATCAGTCTATGTACTTATGTGATCTTACCACTGAAGATTCCCAAAGTTGGTTCAGGGACTTCACAAATATGTTTTCCTCAGCTCACAATGATAGGAACATAATATTTTACAGGTGTAGAAGTGATGCACAGATTTGAATACTTTAACTTGTATAGCCTCAACAGTTGAGGCCAGATATTTAAAAACTTTCAGCATGGGTCAGCTCATCTTGTAATGTTTGCAGGGAGACTAACAGCTGGGTTGCAGTTTGCCTTTGAAAGTCTGGCTAGTTATTTCAGTGCCTAAAGAAGCTGGGAGAACTGAACCTATTTTTCTGAAAACCTGACCCAAATATTTGCCCAGGATCATGAAGAAAATATGTGGTACAGTTGTGAAATGAATCCAGCTCTCTCAAATTTCTTCATACCCAAGGGACCTTCCTCCCACGTTACTCTCTTCTCTGTTCCAAAGACATCTTTTACTGAGTTTTTGGAAGACAATCCAGCTCTTCTGTGAACTGTTCTTATTAAATCTTCCTTTCTCTTGCTACAAGCTGTAACAGAGGAGGACTCCTCAGAAAGTCCTGTACTGCGCATTAGACAGGACTGGGTCCTGAACCCTCAAGTCTCCAAAGGCTTACTGGACGATCTGCTTTTAAGACCTCTGTTGGTACCAGTTATATCAAATTACAAACCATTGGCAGGTCTCAGAAATCTGCAAGAGTCGGTCTCCCTCGTCGTTATATATCCCAGGAGATCTGCAAAGAAAAGGAGGATGATTAAAGTTTATGGCTTGAACAAGAAGAAGTCAGAGGCAACATTTCCCAGTGTTCTTTTTATGAGATTTTTTAAAGGAAAAATATTTTTCACTGACAGGCCTTTCTAATGATTGAATACACTGTGAGTTCTGTATTTGCAAGAAGGCCTAGAGGAACATGCTTTTATTTTCTGCTGGAAGACTGCAGTCTTTAGCTCTCTCAATATTAAGATCATTGGAGCCAGGGTTCCCTGCTGATGTTACTAAAATGAACTTTAATCAATCTTGAAAAAAGACTTTAATAACCTGAATTATTGCCCCCAGTGCTAGATCTTTGATAGGAGAGTGAGCCAGCAGTATTGATTTTCTCATGCTCAGCATTTCTTCTAATATTTTTGCCACTTGTTAGCAATGTATATTTTAATAAAACCTTGGTTTATGAAGTGCCTTTTCCCAGCAATCTCTCTATGTTTAAGTGGAATGTTTTTACATCATTTGCATATGTTTTTCCTCATTTTGAAGCAAATGCATTTTTTGAGGAAGTTTCTGGATTCCAAAACCAATCTAAAAATTGAAACTTCCTTCCCTCTCTAATAATGACACAATTCTTGTTAGTCCCACCAGATGGGGAAGATGAGCCAGAGAATAACGTGGATAGTTAACCACTTTTATTCTTATATTTTCACTTTTTTCTGTGAGGCGGCAAATGTGGTATTGAGTCACAAAAAGTGTTTTAAGTCCTGGCCTGTATGTTTAGCAGAACTTAAGAGTTAGTTTTAATAAAACAGCCTGGAGAGGTTTAGAGAATTCAGAGCCTTCCTGAGAGAACTGCAAATACCTGAAAGAGGCTTCCTTCATTTTTGGTCAGGAAATCTGATGGGGAGTGCACAGGAGCGGTTTATTGTTCACATGTGAAGAAAGAGGCCGGGCGGGGGGGAAGCTGAAACTAATAATGTTGCTAGTATTTCTCTAGGTTCGTGTCTGACAATGTAAACTATAGCAAAGTCCACAGGTGGCATCTTGTATGTGGCCTGCAGCATTCTGACCTCCTTCAGAAAGGTGACCTTGTGGTTTGATCGGTTGGCTCTCCATGAATAAGTTGTTACTGAGCAGACCACTAATGCTTCTCCACAGCACTATTGCTATACCTTTATAGGGACTGCTGAATGGTGTGGTGTGCACCACAGAGACCACTGTCCAGAGGAAAGAGCAGTCAAAGAGTGAGAGAGGGTTAACCACAAAATATTTACCATTTTAGTGTGCACTGAAAAAAAATCCAAAACAAAAAACCAAACATAGCTGAAACCGGGATTTTCCTTTAGTGCTCTTTGTGCATTGTGGTTTTACATTGGCTGCAGAAAAGGTTCCGTACAGTGTTGATTCTCCAAAGCAGATGGCAAACAATGATTAACTAGTTCCTTCCAACTGCTCACTAATGAGCAGAAACCAAGTTGAACCAGTTATTCATATTGAATTAAGCCTAAAAAAACCATGTAGTTATGAGCATAAATGTTCTCATCTAAATCTAAGCTTTCCCAGAATAGTGCACTTGGGGCTGGATGTCTTACTTCAAGCTTATTTCTAGTGGCAGAGGATATGAAAAAGTAAATGATAGCAGAATGTGATTATAGTTCTTAATGTAATTTAAAATTATTCCATTTTAAGTGAAATACTGATGCACAAGGGCAGGACCTCTGAACCACATGCATTTACAAGCCTGTCCTACGCAAATATAAGTGTCTTGTATGCTGCTGTTGAGACTATCTTGTCTAAAGCTTCTTTAAGATTTGAGTGGAAACACTGCTCTAGCAGTAGTATCAAGGATTTTAGATTTATGGCATTAAGAGCTAATGGGAAGCACATTCTCTGTACGTTCACATTCCTAAGCTGTTTTACTCATGGCACTTCAAGGTCAAGTGAGGCCTAGGATAGATGAGCTTTCAAAATAAAATAAAATAAAATAAAAATAAAAGTTTAGTATTGATAATTTGAGAAATGTTGTATATACTGCCATCAGTGAGATGATAATGAAACAGGCTGGGGGCTAACTGTGTAGGAAGAAGCTCTGGAGAAAAGGATCTGGGTGTCCTGGTGCACAAGTTGACATCAGCTAGCCATGTGCCCTTTCATCAAAGTGGCAACTGCATCCAGGGCTGCATTAGCAGAACTATAGCCAGCAGCTCTAGAGAAGTGGTCTTCCCCTCTTCATAGCACTTGTGTGACTACATTTAGAGCATTGTGTCCGGTTTGGGACACCCTAGTACAAGGAATATATGGCCACACTGGCATGAGCCCAGTGGAGGGCCACCAGTCCAGTCAGGTCTGGAGTACATGGTAAGCAAGGAGAAGCTGAGAGAGCTGGGTCTGTCCAGGCTGGAAAAAGAAAGGCAAAGGGGAGACCTTATCGATGTCTGCAACTACCTGATCGCAGGGTAAGAAGATGGAGCCCAACTTCTTCTCGGAGGTGCACAGCAATAGAACGAGGGCCCAGAGCCACAAGTTGGAACATGAGAAATTCCAGTCAGATAAAGGAAAAACTTTTTACCAAAGAGTGGTCAAACACTGGGACGGGTGTCCAGAGAGGCTGCGGGTTCTCCATCCTTGAAGACTCCATTGAAGTCAGATAACAAAATTCTCATTGACTTCATAAAGCTCTGAATTCTGTTAGTTTAAATGGAGATCATAGGAGGGTTCTTTAAGTCAAATAATAGTTCTAATGTGGGGAGAACTTCAGAGACTATTTTTCAGTATTTCTGAAACTATATTTCACAACCATCAGATTCCATAAGCATATACAGATAAAGTTACACTAGTGTTGAAAGCAAAAACCAGTATTTCTCTCTCAGCTTCATACCTGAGTTCCTGTAAGCACAAATATTTAATTGAGTTGCTCTAAAAAAGGAGAGAAAGTTGGAGGAAACAAAAGCATCCTTCCCACCATCCCCAAGTTAGAAAGTATTTCAAAGCTTTGAAAACTGTTGGCCAGCTCTGACATTTACAAAGTTACAGCTTATAAAGAAAGACTATGTAAAAAGTGCAAACCCTATCATATGAGCTTAATTACACCCTGAAAATACTTGCTTTTTACACCCAACTGTGATAAAACATATAAAATGCAGTATAAACATACAGTGTGGTATTAGGGCATATGTTCCTTTCCTGCATTTCTGGAGAGGGGAAGAGTTTTTTAACATTTGGTTTTATGAAATGGCACTTGCTAGCAGAGTGTATATAGCCCTGTTACTGTTATGTTTATATGATATAAAATGTCAAGGGTATGATTCCTCCTTTTATCTAACTGACATATTCTGCTTTATGATGTTGTATGTTCTATTGATTACAATATTGTTAATTGTGTGGATTACGTGTGAATACAGATAGTGATAAATTCACACTGGAGTCTACTTGCCCATAAAAATTTTATACAACTCTGAGGAAAAGTTATTAAAGACCCATTTTGGAAACCAAAGTGCCTGTTTCAGCAGCCCAGCCTTGATCCTTCAATGTAGTCAGTGTTTTGGATGAGTGCGGGTGTGCATGTAATTATGAATTTAGACTGGTCCAGGAATATTTAAAAACAAAAATACCTCCAACGTAGAGGTTAATTTCTCATGAATAATGGCTACAGAATGATTTGGTAATTTTCTGCCTTCACCTTCGTAATACTCCCTTCCATAAGAACAGCCTGGATCTAAGGACTGTCTGTCAGCATGTTATTGCCAATTCCAATTTTTGGAATTTGTTGTGATTTTATAGTAATATTAATAATATTTTTTTGTTTCTTTCCCTCATACATTTTAGTCTTCAGAACTTGTTTTCTTTGCGGCATTTTCACTGTAGTCATGAGGGATATTTGTAGAGACATAGTATGTTAGTCCGGTAGCTGGAACATTAAAAAGCAAGAAGCGTAAGACTTGCAATTCTGAGAACTGATAAAACCACTTCTATGATTTAGGAAATTTTTTTTTAATGGAACATTTATATGCTTGTACGTGAATCCATTACATGACATACACTGTAGTTAGCAACAGCTTTTGTGTATCATGGCTCAGGTTCCCATACACTCCTGACAGTATGTATATTCATGAGATTCATGACATTTTCCTGCATCTGCTCTTATAACAGATTTCATTTCAAAGCAGCACTTCATTGATGTAGTACACTGACGCATTTTACGTATAATTGCCTTTCATCTGGTTGTATGATTATTTTGTGACACCTAGTGGATAAATTGATAGTAGTGCCAATTGAATTTCCTGGGTTTATTTAGATTCTCTTGATAGACATTCTGGCCTGGAAACTCAATTCACATTGCAAACACATAGACTTTCTTGCTTTCTTACTTTCTCTCTCTCCCCTCTTTTTATTTTTTCTTCCCTCTTTAACTTTGCTCATGGAATAACTTGTTCATAGCCAGGTGAAAAAATATCCAACACCAGTCTTGAGGAAATTCCAAGAGTCCCAAAATAATGCAAGGTAGTAAAAGTTTGAAAATGCCATGATATTGTGTATTCAGGATCCCTACATGTGCGGCATGTGATCTTCACACATCAGTTTTTTCTACTGTATCAATTTTTCTGCGGTGTGCTTGAAACATGCGGTTCCCTTAGGGGTGGAATATACACAAAAAAGTTATAAAAGGTCACAGAGAAGTACTTACACTTATTACCCTCTTAGAAATACCCATTCCTTTACTGTTCTTAGAGAATGAAATCTGATAAATAATTAAAATATTATTCTATACACACAAGAATGTTTTCAGAATATTTACATCAAGAAACAGAGTCTAGAAATGCCTTTAAATGCATGACCTACTTTCGCAGCTAAGATATATCTTGTGAAGTATATCTTAATTTACATGTCATGGATTCTGTGCCTGAAGCTTATTCAAAGTCATTTCTCCTACAGGAAAATGTTGAAATACTGTCCAGTATGTTTGCTATAAATGGTGTGAGATAGAAAAGAGGAATTTTTATATGACTCTCTTTCTTACGTTGATAAGGGGAAGGGAATTAATTATTTCGATTGCGCCAAGTCTGCTTGCTGTATTGCTGGGCTGATACTATTAGTGTACACATTTCTATCTTCAGAGAGAAAGTATAATATACTCCTTGCCCAACAGATTGTAAATTCTTAAATCTTCTGGCATCCCAGAGCAGGCACAGAACAATAGCTTACATGATAGCTAAGGTAAGATTTTAGTAGTTTTTAAATAGGAGCTAAAAGGAACTGTAAGGCACATGAATTTGGAGATAAGAAGTTATGCATTTTTCATACGTGGGGAATTGGAATGGAGTAGTGCAGAGGACATGAAGAAATTGATTTTAAAGACCATCTTCAAGATTTTAGGTTTCAGCTTGTCACTCTTCAGAGAAAATGTGTTGCATATTTCCACTCTCGAGAGGCTTCAAAATCAGAAAGTGTAATACTAAACTGTGTCTTCAACACTGACTGACGAGGTGTTCTTTTCCTGTGCACTTCCTAGTTGCTCATCCTAACAGTTCTCTTGTGACTTTCATTTATGTAAAATTAGGGCCTGTAGCAACAGCATCATGAATAATGGACACATAGTGTCTAACATACCGTCGAGCTCTGGCACAGATCTGCTCACTCTCTTCCACCTGAAGCCCTGCTTTAAGTCCATTAATGAATGTTTAACCAGTGAAAGCTTTAGTCTCAGGTAAAAAGACTTACACTCGAGTAAGTCTATGGAGAGCCCCAGTCACCTGAGAAAACAAAAGGTTGTGCAGAGGGAGCCGAAATAGGCAGCGCTGTGTGTCTGGCCACCCGAGCTCCTCGCCTGTAATTCACAAGGAGCACACCCCGTGCCAGCGCGCGCTGTGTCGGAGTCGCGGCCCTGGTCACCTCCGGCACTCCAAAAGCCTTTGCCTCCCTTGGGGTGTGGGGGCAAATGCTGAAATCAGGCCCTTGGAGTGAAAACAGCAATTTTTGCTGGTTCCTACTTCACTTTTGTAAGGCTTGTGTTGTGTAAACCTGGTTTGGGTCTCAGACTGGGCTTCATGTTGGATGGCTGATGAGGACGGTAATCTCATTAGCTTGTGCAGCGAGTGTGTGTATAAGCCTTCTTTTTGGTGTCTTTGTTGTGCCCGCAGCATTGAGTACTCCGAATGGAAAATAACTGATCAGAGCAGAGGCAAAGTAATTGTGACAAAAGCACATGTGTATATTTTTTTTAATCATAACTCAACTTGAGACAATATCAAAGGATGGTAACAAAGCTGTTACTGTGCACAGAGATCATCTGCTGGTAACCAAAGAAAAACAATAACTAAAAGGAAAAAGGGATCTCAAAAATTAACAGTGTTGTTCGTGGCAAATTCCCAGAGGTGCTTGGGAGTTAGAGGCGTGCAAGAGGCAGGGCCCAGCTCAGGCTCCTGAAGGCCAGCAGAGGAAGGGGCCGCAAGGCAGGACGTGAAGCGGGGAGACGTGGCACCTCCAGAGGCAGGCACGCCACCCCAGCTGCGCTCGGCGGAGGCCTTTGTTGCGGGGTGTCCCATGGCTGGTGGAGGCCTCCCGCTGTCAGCTGGCAAAGCCACGTCCTAACAGGGACAAGAAAATACCTAATGCAGTCAGTGAAAATACTTGTTCTTGCAAGTGGGCTTTTTTTGATTAGGTCTGTAGCACCTCCCCACCCCCAAAACAAGAGTAACCAGAAATAAACAGCCCGCTGCAGTTTTGGTTTGCAAGGCCTGTACAAGTATTTTTCCAGTGTTAACATATGTGAACTTCCAGGCTTCTGCTTCTTAACTGTCGGGTTGAACCAAGCCCAGTGGCTTGAGCCAAAACACAGTCCAGACCTCAGAACATTGTTCTGAAATGGAAATGAATTTTAAGCTTTTAACAATATCTTAAAACAAACATCCTACATAGATTGGTGATTTTATGCCAGCTTTTCATATAACACTATCCACAATTTCAAATGCTATGGGTCTAAAGTGATCATGACAAATGGAGCAGTTTGTCAAAGATGGATTTTGCTTGTCTGCTGTAATACAAAGCTTATTCTTCATTAGCACTCGAGTAACTTTATCCTTTTTGTGGTGATGGCAAATGTAAGTGTGCATCGATGTCAGTACAGAATTTTAGGCTAAATCCATGTAACGCTGGGTTATTCAGACCTTTGGTTTAATCCTGGTTCCCAGACTCCTAATTTCCTCTCTCCTGCTTGTCAGCTGCTTGGTCTCACTAAAGGCTGAAATTTAAAATGAAAGCTATAGGAGGCAAAGGGCAGAAGACATTTTTCTACCAAGTAGAATTATTGGCACAGCTGAATGAATTTTAGTTTCTTGTTGAGGCTTAGAACACGCTCTGACAGACATTCCCTCTTGGTGCTTAATTAAGTTAGGACTTACACATACTGGTTTATTGCATGTCTTTTAAAAAGGAAAACAATTTCCAAGGATTTAAATCTGTTTCAGAGTGAAAATTCAGTTTTCCAAAAAAGGAATTTGTGGGTTGAGATTGGAGATGGCAGTTTTTAAGATGTCAGATGAGTATTTTTTGCACAATCTTGTGACTCTAGTTAATGTTATTTTCCTAGCTTACATAAGGAACTGAAATAAATAACACTTCCTGGCAATAGCATCACATAGGTTAGGTGTGACACGGTATGAATTGCACATATTGAAAAGCCAAATCTGGTTGACTTAAAAGTCAAATGGCTTATTTAAGATTTTCTGTGTGGTAAGGGGTTTTTCCCTCCAAATATGCTTAAAAATGTTACTCAAATAATTGCTTGTGGGACGGCTGAGTATTTAGCTGGAGAGACTGGAAGACTGTGATCCTGGCTGTCCTCTGCATCAGCGACTGTGCCCAGTTTTTATTTTCATGGGGCTCAAGGGGAAGTAGCGATTTTGAAGAGTTGGACATCGCATACCAAATCAAAGATAAGGGTGCTCAATTTAAGTGTCTGATTTTGTGTTCAGAGATGTTAAGCAAATCCGGGTGATGTCAGCTGAGTTACGTGAGATCAACTCTTCCAAAAATAAGTGAATATCAGCACCCTAAAAGTAGTGAATATTTGGGGGGAGTGTCATTAATACCTCATTTTTGTGTCATCTGCACAAATACAGTCTGCATTAGAGCGTGGAGATGAATTATGAATGTTTAGGAAATGCTTACTGTAAGAAAGGTGTTACATGCCCCTTTTATTCTTAGCTATCTCTGACAAGAGAAAACTGACACATTTTCTTAGCTCTTTTCTTAACAAGGAACAATCCCTAATTTGTCACAGCTTCATTTCTTCTTAACGGCAGATACTCATCTCCCAGATAATCCAGCTCTTGCTTTTTTGCTTTTACGTATGGTAAGATACCAAGAGTACCTGTAACATTTGTTTTTCATGAGACATACCTCACTTACCCTTGATGGATTTGCTGTTTCCACACAGGTTTCATCTCCCCTGGACGCTGGCCTCACCCGGGTTTGTGGGCATTAGGATCTGGTAATCGTCGTTTCTGCCATGGAGAGCTCAGAAACGCAGCTCAGCGTGAGCCCCTGCTGCTGCTGCTGCTGCTGCTGCTGCTGCTCCCGCAGCCGTCCGTGTCACGCCTGGCAGCCATCTTAGGCCTGGGCAGAAAGCCCATCGGGGCGAACACAACAACTCGGCTGGGAAGTAAGTAGCCGGCAAGATTATGCTAGGAAAACACGGAAGATAAATATTGAAGTCCTACCAAGCAAATAGCTCGTAATAGACTGAACAGTTCTGTGTTCCTTTTGGAGTTTATTTTTTAAAAATGTATCTCCTTAAATATTTATTTGCTTAAGAATACAAGTGCAACTTACAGAGCAGCCAGGGATTAGCCCTGGTTTAATTTCTCTTTTTGTGGAAGCTTTGAGAGATTCTGGGTGTTTTCACCATTCTCTTGAATACTGTATCTTATGGCTTTTTAGCACTCAGTATTACATAAGCAAAACTCAGAAATAAATGCAATAGACAAAATTTGTCGGTGTAGATACTGCTGTTAGCATAAGCAGAAGACTTGACCCCACACCCAAGAAAAATGAGGTGGTGTTTTGATGGAAAACTGTCTTTTCCCTAACGCATTCCATTTTGAAGCATGTGGTTAACATTCAAGGCATTTTACAGCAGTAAGGCTATGAAATGCCTAACACATATGCATAGAACATGTCTGTGAAGGTGCAGAACACCTTTGATGTGTACCCAGCTCCTTGTCTTTACTGCTACTCAGATTTCTATATACCCATTCAGGAGGTTAAAGCAGCTATCATTAAGCACATCCCATTTTTTTATACCATTGTAAACCTTTTCTGAAACATGCTATGTGAGCAGTCAGTTCTATGGAGGAATTTCCTTGACTTTTGCATGGATCCACATGAGAATAAGGAATCTCCTGTGCAGATCTGGGGCTTGTAGTTAGGCAACAGTACGTGACATGGAATTATTTAAGCTCATATATTTGTATGTTTTTATGTTCTGTTGCCTTTTTTTCCTCCCATACATAAAATGTTCACATTTTAGGAACATACATAAATTATTGCAGAGGCCAGAGACATTTAGCCAGAGAGTTCTGACTCATTTCACAGGTGCTTCTTTATCCCAAATATTTGCAGTTAGAATGTGACAATGGTTTCAGTGAATATGTAAAATCATTTATTAAATAAAACCATGTCACAGTACCTGTGATGTTTTGTGTAATAAAGGAAGTAGACAAAGGTGAACAAAAATGATATAAATTATTTTAATAGAATTACTGCTTGATGTAAATAGTCATTGGCTTCTAAATTCTCTTCTGATGTGTAAGCTTCCTAAGGATTCGGAAGTGTGGCCTCTAACTTCCGTGCCTCGTAATTGGTGCTGTATTGGATCATCAGGACCCTCTTCAAAGCCACTGAGGCTAAGTGGAAGTGTACTGTTGATTTCAGTAGCGTGTGAATTGCTCCCCTTCTTAAAAGAAGTCTCCTGATGACTTTGAGGAAAATGTTTCCACACAAAACCATGTATTTGTAGAAACCAGAACACCGCACCTGAATGTTATAACATCAGGTAACCTCATTGATGAGCAAACATCATGATCAAAGTTGATCACGCATTTGGACATTATGACAAAGGTAGAGAATAATAAATTTGATCTCCTAGTTACAGCCTGGCTATACTAATGCCTAGTTAAAGATACTAAAAAGTTAGTGTACCCAGGCTAATGTTCTTCTGCAGCCATTTGAGAAGGTCAAATGCTTGTAGAGAGAACTGTCTAGAGCAGGAGCCTGACTGAATTGAATTTTGGAAAAAAACGTCCGTCTCCACTGAATGTAGGAGGAGGCTGTGGAGGCTCAGTCCTGTATTTCCCATTGCGCCTGCCTGAAGTTCTGGCCGAATCTGTCCTGTACTATTAAATTACAGTAAAGTTTCACATCTGGGGAAAGGACTGTCATTTGCCATTTTAGAAGCATCTGTATTTAAGTAATAGGTAAGATCATGATATACGTCGTACTTCACAGGAGTCACAAATTTGTGTTTCTGTGTCATTTTTTTATGTTCTGTTAAAAATACATTTTAAAATATTGTGTGTGAAGTTTGTCATACATAGATCCCAGGAAACTGAATCCTTCCCTCCACCAAATAATTTCGATCTGAAATCTCTAGGAAAGTTACCTGCCACGGTACTGCTCTGTCACAACCCTGCCCTGAAAGGATGATGTGGCAGTTCAATTTTCTGCTGAGTGCCTGATCCAGAGCCTGTTGAATTCAGTTGGAAAGCTTCCCTTAGCCTCAGTGTCCATGATAGCAGATCTTCAACCGTTTACCCCACAACCAGTCTTGCCAGTGAATGTTTGTGACATTTTTAATAGTGAATAAATAGTCTGTAGGAGCAGAGTGATCACTGCACACCAATGTGGAAGTTAGAAGATACCATTATATGAAGATATATTGGAAACCACTGATCTGGCCTGCATCCAGACACTCCAGCCTTCCTGGGGAATATCCTGCCCTTGTTACTAGCCTCCGAGCCATTTCTTTCCCCTGCATAGTCACGGCACACCACCTCATGCACGCACCCTGGGCATTTACCTTCCTCCTGGGAGCCCAGTGAGGTTTTGTGTTTCTAAATCATTCTGAGGTTTTGAGTGGAACGTGCTCTGAAATCGCAAAACACTTGGTCTGTGTTGTCCCAAAGTCTGTTAATTAGTAAGGCTTTTAATTATACAACCCTACTTTAAAACTGTCATCTTTCCTATTACATCATAGAAACAGCAGACTTGGCCCTGTGCCTTTTCAAAAGTGACTGCTGAGATATTTATTAATATCAGTTCCAAGACATTTTTCAGTGAGCAGTGAGAGTTGGAATATGGAAATGTCATATTTTTTCCTAGTATTAAACAGTTGTTAAACTAGAAACATAACTCTTGCCAGATAGTTATTTTGTATGCTTGTCTTCGTCACAGAAAGAAAATGAACATGCATTTTCCTTTCATTAAGTATTTTATAGTTCATCCTTGTTTGGTGATCTAGTCAATTAAAATAAGTTTATGAGCAGCTTGTGAGAGCAGAAGACTAATTAATTTTAGGTGTCGGATAAAGCACATTCTTTAATATTTTTGTCTGCTAATGAGTGCTACTAATACCCATGATAACACATCTTATAGAAAATTGTATTGCACAAAGTTTATGGTACTTTACAAATAATTATGTCAATATCTTTGTGAATTAACAAACTACTATTTTTGTGGAAAAATATACATTAAGGCAACATTATATCAGAACTGCACATAAAGAATCTTTATCATCATTGATGATGATATCTTTCACAGCATTATCATTATAGAAAGCGAGAATCCTTTTGCAATGGTTAGAATTATAGAATTGTTTAGGTTGGAGAAGACCTTTAAGATCATCAAGTCCAACCAATTAATTGGTTAATAAATTGGTTAATAAAACCTTACCATTTTTTTCTACAAGGGTGAACATTTTCCAGTCTCCCACAAGTGAAAGTGAAGTGAAGGTATATTAAAAATAGTTAGGCAGTGTAAATCCATGGAATGTATTCAGGCTTTCCAAAATGTTGCCATTGTTTGGATCTATATTTTCACTTCTGTCGCTTAGAGTCACTGGAATCATCCATAAGTGTAGGATCTTCATCCAAAATTTCCAGTGGGTGGAAGTGTTTGGGTCTGTAGAGTATTTCAGGCTTTTCACTACTGCAAACACATCGTTTTAATGCTAGATTGGTCCTTTGAACTTTTTTCACTGATAAAGAGCTGCTACACTGAAAGGTTACATTGCTTTTATTCTTCCACTATAAAGCAAATGCTTGTACAAAAGTCTAACTTTGAAGTAAATCACACAATACACAGCTTTCCTTCAATTATGTTAGGTAACACTGTTATATTTATATAAGCATAGAGTTTATTTTACACTGAAAGCGCTTTCTGTGAGGTGACTGCACAATGCACCAGTACCCACCCAGAGTTGCTAAAATTCACCAACTTCACAGAATTTTAGCCAAAGCTCAAATACAAATTCTGGGCTCTTAGGAGAAATACTGATATCTCTGACCACATGCATAAAGATGATGTTTGGTTTTAAAATTTTTTATCTAAAAACCAGAGGTACAGGGTAGGGTTGTTTGGGTTTTTTTCAGAGGATGATTCAGAGAGTAATTGACCTTGCTAAAAAGCTGGCACTCAGAAAATGCAGCTATTTAAAATACTTAAGTACATTAAACAAACAAACAAACAAAAACACAAACAAAAAACCCCCACTATGATGCAAAGTAGGTTTCTTTGATAGTGGTTAGAGAGCGGCTTCTGCTACCAGTTTTTAGCAGTTTATGTTAATGAGATGTTGAAATCTTTCATGCTCTTCCTTCTGTATAGTATACAAAGAATATTTTAATGTATGTCTTCTTTGGCCTACAAGGGCATTGATATTACAAGATGTGAAATCTGGAATTGTACAGTTTTTCCTCCAATACAGTGGTCTCAGAATGGAGAGAGCTGTACCATTCCTGTTTTGTGCAACAAATACACACCATGTACAGCTCACAGCAGTCGGTAACCTCTTTCTATATGTGGTCCAAGTCCACTACAGTGAAATGATCTTTAAAGCTGACAGTATAACGTTGCATTTTATAGATTAAGACATAGCTATCTAATTTGGTTAGACATATGCATTCTCCTTCCTTCTCTACTTAGTTTAAAACCGTGTTTGTTCCTTGAAGGTGAAGTAGCTAATACATCTCTCTGCCTGTTTCTGCAATGCTTTTAACATTTAACTCAATCTAAAAACATACCCTTTGTCTTTTTTCGCTACACTTTGTCTCTTGCCTGCCTCTTTCAAATTGGGAGTCCCCATGGGCCATGGAATAATTGTGGTAGTAATAACTGAATGAGAAAGCTGGTGCCGTGCACGGTTCTCTTTGAGAAAATGTGCAGAGAATCTGCTCTTTGCTTTTGCACGTGCTCTCACTCACCTTATAATTGCTTCAGTATGTACTGAAATGAAATTGCCGTGTATGTGTTTTCTCTTGCTCCTCTCTTTTTAGATCCCCATATCGATTATGCTGAAAGCAGTGGAAGATCACATCAGTTACCCTGAAATGTGACCTGTCACCTTTGGGGTGAGATCTACTTTACAGAGAAACATCACTTTAGTTTCTCTGTGTGTGGCTGATGTATGTGTCATTTGTTTTCTTTAATCTCCTGTTAACAAAATGTAAGGTAGCTGATTAAGTTAGTGTATTTGCTTTAAAAGTTTTCTTACCTATTAAAGCAGTATTTGTATTACAGTATGGACTGGTATCGCAGTCATTTCCACTTCTTTAGATCTGCCTAGAATGAGAAGTGTTGTGGTCCATCAAACCAGAGAATGGGCAATAACAACCCTCTCAAACTGTAGCATAAGTGTGAGGTTAGACTAGATTATACTATAGTGGCAATTTTGCTAGTCATATTAACCAAATATGTACTAGGATATGTTGAGTTTGGCCATTGATTTGGAGCTGCGTTACTGTCCGTTGAGGAATATCATTGTATAAGTAGGCTGTAACATTTTCTCACAGTCTTGACAAATTCTTTCTTCAATCTTATAGATTTACCCATGCAGAACTTTGGAAATTCAGTTAGAGAAACTCAGCTGTTCCCTGTTAGGATAATAGAGGAATATCTAGAAGCATATTAAACAATCCCTCTAAATCAGCATCCACTCTTTAAGTCGTAGAGATGCCTTTCCTGAAGTGACAAAACAGGTTTGGTGAGATGCAGTCATGTCAGAGCTGGAAGTACAAAAGTGTATTTATTAAAAATGAATGCTGTATCCTCTTTCCCCTTGTGTATCTTGTCACTGACATGACTTCACAAGTTGCAAATCTATTAAACGTTTCAAATGTGAAACTAGAGCTCATTAAGCAAAATGTCGACTGGTATATAGCAAACTGTTTCAGACTCAAGACTGTTAATATTTGTCTCCAGAGTTTTTTGTCTTCTAGGTTGTCACAAAGCAATCCAGCTCTCTGGGAATATAGCTTGTGTTTCATCTGATCAGTCTGACTGTCCTTTGGGGTGAGGTAGTAGGTTGTATAGTTTTAGGGCTATGCCCTGCCTGTCAGATAACTATACAATCTACTGTCTTTCCTGAAGTGGCTGTGATATCATCGCTGGATATGTCTTCAAAAGGCAAAGCAAATATTTTTCAACCATAACATTCTCTGGCTTGGCTATATGTTGGATTTGGTTCTTGTAGCAGGGTTATGAAAGAACACAAATGTCCTCATAGTGTTTAGATTCCTGTATTTCTCATTCAGGTTCAAAAGCAATTTCTTTTTTGTCATTTTCTTGGAGAAGGTGCAGTGTAAGTGACAGGGCACAGAGGTGCGACCCAATCTGCAATGGGCTTGCTCACGCTCAGCTTCCTCAGGCTGCCATGAGATTGGCTGTTTGGAAACAGCTGATCCATTTCTCCATAACTTTGTGGCATTTGTGTTTGTATTCAACAGAAAATGCCACTTTTGATTCAGCAGCTGTTCAAATTCACTTTGCATAGGCTGTTTGAGAAACTATGATCAAGTTGGACAAAAACCAAAGAGGATATCTTCTAGTTGCTCGTGTTCTGCTGTGGAACTGGTAAATGCTGGAGGCCTAAGAGGTTTCCTTATCATTTTTTATACACTTATTTAACTTCCTTTTTTATTACATAATGCTAATTCAGGAGGGAGACTGCTTGCTGCTGCAGTTCATATGTCTCTGGAGTCACCCCACCGATTCTGACTGACTTCTGGGAAAAACTGTGAGGAAGGGCTAACGGGATGTAATTACGATCTTTTTAAGGCTAAGAAATGTGTGGGCTCGAAAGCGTTAAGAGAATCTTACTTGAAAATGGTGAAGTGTTAGTTTTCTTCAGAAGATGCACTTGATGCTCTAACAGGATGAGGTAGTAGGTTGTGTGGTTTCAGGGTAGTGATTTTGCCCCAATCAGGAGATAACTATACAACCTACTGCCTTCCCTGATAAGCAGCATAACAACAACAGTGTTTTAATTCACAGAAAAACGAGGGCTAGAACAAACTTCTGTGAGCAGCAAAGTAAGTCTACATACAATCATTGTTACCCTGTCTCTAATTGCTCTAAATTTAGTGTCTCATATCATTTTTATTAACTGCCTACAAAATAATTATCTTCTTAAAAGTCTTTATCATGAAAAAAAAAATGAATTAAAGAAGTTTTGCTTATTTCAAAGTTTGTTTGCTCTTGATCTTTTTCGTTTCTGGTTCATTTCAGTGGAATTAAGTATCATGGGAAACGATGCAAAAAGTGCTGTGAACTCGCATTCGAGATGTTCATATTTCCTTGACATCTTAGTTTTAAGGGCAGCAAATTTTACTTGCAATGCACTGGTTTTGTTCAACCTTACCTCCCCCTCAGGAATCTTCCAGTATTTTACGAATAATACCAGATTAAGTCACACAACATTCTTCAGCAAGTCAGCTTAATATTACAAATAAAAAGCTGTAACAATGAAAATCAAGGGCCAGATTTTTTTTAAAAAAAAAAACAAAAACAGACACTGGTTTGTACCCTCAGTTTCTCATAAGCAGGCTCATTTCATGAGATTTAAATGCCTCTGAAAGAGAATCCTCTGCTATCTAAAAGACACAAATTGCACCTGGAAAACCATGGGCAGAAAATGTTAGGTCCATTAAAGACATTTTGAGAATACAAACTATAGAGTCTTACGCCAAAAAAAAAAAAAAAGTGGAAAAAATGGAATATAACAACAAGGTGCTGATTTTGGTTGTGTACACAGAAATCATTCACCCACGTGCAAAATCTGTCAGGAGATAGGAATCATGTAAAACTCAAGGTTACCTTAAGATCAGAGGTATCAAACCGGTTATGTAAAACCATTTGTGTATGTTTTGATTATACAGCATCTCATTACTGTAGTTCAGAGTGAAAATTTAATTGTAATCCTCTATTCCTAACTCACATGCTACACAAAAGAAGTTGAGACATCCATGGTGAGAGCAAATAAAAAAACCCTGATGTTACATTCGACACCAAAACTGGGTATTTTATTGCTTCTCTGGTCCAAAAATAGCACGCGTATTTGGACTCAGATGGTATTTGAGGTCATTCAACACCTCAAAACAGGGCCTTTTGTTAATACTTTTAATGAAAGGTTAGGAATGTTATTTGACTTATGTTCATAGAGAGGAATATAGGCTCTTGGTACAAGAAGAAAAATTGCTGCTTGTCTGACAAACCTGAGAATACGTGATGCTGTAGCTGGTTTTAATCTTCTTTTTCCTTCTTGCCGTTTAAAGAGGATCTCTTAATTTGAAACTGCTGTAAGGGCACTTACCGTGCTGGCCGTGTTCAAGGGCTGCAGGACATGCCTTGCAGATTCTGAACTTTTTTCTTCTTCTGCCGAAAATGCAGACTCACAGCTGCAGTGTAAACATCTTAGATGAGCGGGAGTAGTGATTGCATTGTGTGTGTAGCTTAAAACATCCTGCTCCTCTCCAGGGTACAAAATTGGCAATTTCTAGTTTAGTCTTACATTCGGTAAATACATAGCAAATGTTCTGTATGGGAGAAAGGGGTGAACAGAGGGAAAATGCTGTCTGCACTCTAACAGCCTGTTAGAACTCCTCTCTGAAGTCATTTTAAGATCTTTTGGCTCTGCCTGGGTCAGCATTTTGTTCTTGGTAACGAGCTGTGAGTTTTCAGATTCTAGTCATTCTGGCAATCCCATTAAAACAAAGGGCCAAAAAAATCCATAGTGTTCTCTTCGCTAGGACCTACAGTAAATGCAAAACCACGTGCCTATATTTAGCAGTGTGCAAGCCTGCAGTTACTCAGGTCTGTCCTTAGCAGTAGGTGTCATTACAGCTAATGGGAACTCGAACAGAATCTTTAAAGCACAGCTCTGTGGTACCAAATATTTTCCAGAACTGCATACTGAAAATGTTTGTATCAAAATGTAAGTAGACGCTTGGGCTGCTGGAATCATGATGAAAATCAAGTTGTGTTTTTAAAATTCAAGTCAGCATTACTTCTTCTTGAGGTCATGCACTGTTGTGTTCACACGTTAGGTGTGAGGAAAAAGCATGATCATGAGTATGCATAACATAACATGATAAGCATTTATCATAACATACACTTTTATTATCTGTGTCTGTTTAAAAATCTTTTTTTAGTGTAAGACCAGCATTAATTGATGAGCAGAAGTTTAATACGTCTTGCTGGAACAAAGGCTGGGTATTTGCTTATAACAGACCAGGTGAAAATCGGTGCGCACGGGATTTTCTGCGAGCCCAAGATTTCAGTTGTTAGTTTCCCTTCTGTGCCTTGAAGAAAGTGCGTGGTGTTTTGAGACAAGGCATGAAAAGGACATCAAGCAGATCCCTGACATTAAAGCCACTGTTGCTGAAATTGAGATCTCTGATGCATGGATGCATGGCACATTATACATCTTCTTCCGTGATCCTGTTCAAGGCTGTTATGGGGGTTTTTTGGGTTTGGTGTTTCTTGTTTTTTATCATGAGCAAACCTCTGTATTCCCCAAAACCAGGTGCCGAGCATGAAAATTTGTACTCCTTTTGGCAAAGCACTGTAGCAAAGGTAAATGTTTTTAGGCAATCCAGATAACCCTAGTAACAGGCTGTGCTGCCAGCCCCGCTTGCGAAAGTCCGGCATCGCGACTGTGTAGGTACCACGATGTACCAGCTGCTGGGGCTGTTCCTCCACGGCTGCTCTTGAGCGGGCAAAGACATTGAACACAGAAGTAGTTCCCGGGTGCTCCGCTGAAAGGGCAAATTACAAAGGAGGATTTATACTGGGAGAGAATCCAAAAATGCAGCAAGAGCGTGGCTGGCATGCCAGTCCGTGCTGGTACAGATTCAACATGACACACCGCATAAACAAGAGTCACACTTGTGGTTGCAGAGCAAGGGCTGGTGCTCATCAGCACAGAAAAAAATGCCTGCCTTCCCTTGGGCTCGGAGAGATTCCCTACTCGGGCCTGGTCCTAGGATTGTGCTCATACCGAGAGACAAATAATAAGTGAGAACAAAATAAAATGGTAGCAGGAGTCATCTGTGGTAAAACGACATGCACCATTCAGAGACTGGGAGGTCTGAGCACATTGCTAACTGCCGTGAATGTGATTGTGTGCCGCAGTTAACCTAGAGACGGCGTAGCTAAAACCTGTGTGCGTTTGAGGGGTTTTTGTAACTAACACTATGCGCTTCTCGGAGCATGAATGCATACCAGCTACGGGCTTAAGAGTTATCAGGATTACTGATGAAATAAAATCATTTCTGTCATGAGATAGAACAGCAAATCAAAGGTGAGAGGGGAAAGAGGGTACAGAATTGGATTAAAACTGCAGAAGGGACTAATAAAAGCAGGGGGGTGGTTATATAAACTGGGATTTGACCATGACTCCATGGTTAAACTACATATGCTTAGGGGAAAAAAAACAAAAACAACCCAAAACCAAACCAACAAACCCCAAAAAATAACAAACCACCCAACAAAACAGGAATAACAACAAATGATCATCCAAGCAGGAAGATGCTGCCTCTTGCACTGAATTGGCTTTTCCATCAGGCGGGCAGATGGGAAGAAGCAGTCCGGCCGTGAGTCCAAGTGCTTTTCTGTGTCAGGAGTGGAGAAAGCGGCTGCCCGCACGTGCTGCATCGCTGCAGGTGGAGCAGAGCGACGTCAACATGCTACAAGAGTTACAGACCCCAAGATGTGTTTGTATCTATCTCTGCGTGAGAGGTGTTTGCTCTGCTGGGCTTTTCTCCTGTAGGGCTCTGCGTTGGTCTGAATTACTATGTGAATTAATGTATTTAATGAAAGTGCAAGAGCTGAGGCCCATCTAGGCAGATGCAGGGGCCAGTCAATAACCAGATGCACCTAATTGTGCCCCACTTGCTGATAATGTTTGTCAGATTTTTGAAGCAAAAAGAATGGCACCGACTTTGAAAAACATTTACTAGGAAAAAAAAATGAACAATGTGCTCTTGAGATTCAGACACTTCACAAGGACGTTAGCTCTAAGAAGGCAACGACCTTATCTGGTTGCATCCAGGTTATCCTGCTGATGCCATTGATTTTCATAGAATCATAGAGCCTGGAGAAGAGAAGGCTCTGAGGAGACCTTATAGCAGCCTTCCAGTGCCTGAAGGGGCCCTACAAGAAAGCTGGAGAGGGGCTTTGTACGAGGGCATGCAGTGATAGGAGAAGGGGTAATGGCTTTAAAGTGAAAGTAGATTCAGATTAGATAGAACAACTTCTTCACTCTGAGGGTGGTGAGGCACTGGCACAGGCTGCCCAGAGAAGCTGTGGGTGCCCCATCCCTGGAAGTGTTCAAGGCCAGGCTGGACGGGGCTCTGAGCAGCCTGGGCTAGTGGGAGGTGTCCCTGCCCATCCATGGCGGGGGGGTGGCACTAGATGATCTTTAAGGTCCCTTCCAACCCAAACTTTTCTTTGATTCTATGATTCTAAGAAGCAGAATCACTGGGAAAAAGTAAAACTTAGCCCAGTCCTAAGAGCAGCCCACAATACTTGAATGACAGGTGTATTAACAAAACATTTTAAAGCTATATTGGCATGGCTCTGATCTGGGTGGCTCAAAACCGTCCATGAAGGTATCCAGGTATTAACTTCCATTACAAAAACTACAGGAAACAGGAGCCTTTGTAGATGTCTGTGAGGATCTGGGTTTCAGTGACTTGGATACCCAGATGTCACCAAAAAAAAAAAAAAAAAATCAATGCCAGCACTGCTTAAAAGAGCCAGACAAAGACATCAAAAACCTAGGCCAAAATATCCACTGATTTTCAAATAGATCTGTGTTCCTAAGTCACTTTGGCACTTTTAATTGTTTTGCAATTAACAGTAATGATTACCAGTCATGCTAAGCATTTGATGGTATAAAGGCTTTTGTCTGGTTGTGGAATACTGTCCATGCCTAGTCTCCAACGCAAATCAAAACCATATGAGTAACCAGGTTAAGAGACAACCAAGTTGTAACTAAGTTCCCTGATGTGGCTTATGTTTGTATTCCAGCCAGGGCCTGAGGCTCTTACTTGAGTTTTTCCCTGTCCAGCTTGCGTATTCAAATGTAAACAATAATATTTCCGTCCTTGAGGAGCCTCAGTGAGATTCTAGAATGCAAACAAAGGCATTAGTGTCTTGGAAAGGTCTCTCGATCAGCTGAAAGTGTGCAGCAGTTCAGGTATTACTATGTGGTTTTAGTTAACACTTGGAAGAGAGTGAGAAACACTTGCTGCACTTAAAACTAACACAGATAAAAGTACCTTTGTTACATGTTTCTCTATGTAAACATCTAAATCTGAAAATAATGTAATTCCTGATAAGGTAAACTGGCATTTCCCCTTTGTGAGAAGCGGAAGCTTAATCCTTCCTTTACACAGCAAGGTGGGTCTTTCAAATACTTCACTTTCAGTGATGAGAACGTCTCACTTTTTGTGGAGCTGTTAAGAGTAAAACACGCTTTGCAGCACACAAGGGTCTGGGAGGTTTCAACCTTATCTTGGTCTTTACAGTCCTTCCTGAGCACACAGGCTCTTCTCTCTGGGTTTAACCTGGATTTGGTAGTCTCTCTTACATCTGTTAAAAAGCTACCCTGCGGGTTTGACAAATGGTGTTGCAGCAGTGACTATTTGAAAATCAGAGGGGAAGTCCCATAGGTCCTATTTTTATTTAGGCTTGGCTTGCTGGCTCGTTCCAGTGACCTCCACTGAGGTTAGGCATATGATACGCATGGTTAGAATAGAAAAACTTGGTTTTTTCTCTAAAGTTTCATTGTGTCCAAGATTTTGGTTATCTTTTTTTTTTCTCCCTTTTTTGCTATTTACAATGGGGAGATAAAATTATTGATGGCCCAGGTTTTAGTGATTTACCATTTATTTCCCCATCTTATCAAAACTCAGAGTCACTTTGGAAGTTCGAATGGACGAAGCAGTTTCCATTGCATTCCCCTTTGCAATTCAGCAGCTCTTCCAAAGCTTAAGAAGCTTTAACAGTAGCAGAAAGAACTATAAATACACTACATTTCAGACATTCATCATACTGTAGTAGCTGACAGAAACGAAGTGATCGTTCCCAAATTTTGTTAAAATTTGAGCAAAACGAGAATTAGGAAAATCTCCCTTAGCAAGTCTTTGTGCTTGAAAGATTTTTCACGCTAGAGCAAAGAAAGAGATTGTATTCTCCAGTATTTAGCAGTGTGTCTCTAGCTCAAGCTGTCTCCAACTTTCTGATGGAGGAGCATTCTCCATTAGTTTGGGTAAGTGAACACACAATAGGGAACAGTTGTTGCTCACATAAAGCTAAAACAACTACAAAAGGAAGCCGCCCTCAGCCGATGATGCCGTATTCCTGCCTACAGCTACTTGAACCGTGCTGGGTGTCTGCAGCTGGAAGACGAGATGTGGTTTGACCATATGTGAGTCAAATCAGATGTGGTGACTTGGTTTTTACAGATGATGCCAAGTGGAGGTAAACGCCTCAGCACACACGACATGAACGGCATCTGGGGTTTGTTTCAACCTGCTGATACACAAACCTGCAGCTGTACGTCGTATTCAGCAGGTTATTTCCCCCAAAGGTAGTAAGGTGTACTTTTCCCAAAAAAATATTTAAAGTATTTTTATCACTGTCCAAGTCTGGAGAACCCTAGGAACTAATTTTTTTTATATTCTGGCTTAATTGCAGACCATGCTTTTAATCATCAGAAATGCGGAGGATGTGTTCCTCATTAGAAACTTACAGTTTCTACCTTAATTTAGACAGTCTGATGGCTGAGGAAGGGAGAGGAGTGGAGGCCAGAAGGGGCCGGGCAGCCTGCGGGGATACCGGTGGGCAGAGGGCACGGGGTTGGGCACAGCTCTCCCCTGATGGGGAAGAGGGCAGGGGCGAGCCCCCCAGGTCAGGGTGGCTGCCGCAGAGGGGGAAAGGCTGTTCCCCCAGAAAGGAAGCACGGGGGCAGGTGGGCTCAGCTCAGCCCGAGGGAGGCCAGGGCCCGGTGGCTGCCGTGCGGTGGGCAGGGGCCGGGCTGCTGCTGCCTTCCCAGCCTCCGCCCCCACTTCTGGCTAGAGCTTCGCTGCGCTGATTTACGAGTCCCTCCAAGTGCCTGGGATGGAGTTATAGCCCCTTGTATTACACGGTGCCTTCTCTGTTATTCTTACTGCACGCCACAGATTTATGATGGCTTTTAAACTAGGCAGCACGTAAAGAAATACGATCTTAACAAAATATAGAAGGGACCAGAGGAGGTCAAAGTGTGGGAGCTGAACACTACACAGTGATCCAGGATTTCCTCTTATTTACTGCTCACACCTTCTCAATCTCAAGAGGTTTTCAGCTGTCTCAGGCAGCCTTACCCAATGGCTGGGGAGGAGCCTGTAATCCATCGAGCTGAGACGCTTCAGCATCAGCGGATGTCTTTTATTATGATTTAACACCCGTAGGAAATCCCAAAATATCATTAGTGAATTCAATGAATTTTAGACACAGAATACCAGAAAGACACATTGGGGTAGGTAGGAGTCCCACATTCATCCAAACAGGCTCGTGCCATCCCTTACTGTGGCACTGACCCACACTTTTCTAGGTTAATGATGTTTTGCAGAGCTCCTCTGCTTCTGATGCTGAAGGAGAATAATTTGTGGTAGTCTTTCATAGAGAACCGGAGGAAAAACCATGCCTGATTTCATCAATATGATGGTGTGACAAGGAAAATAATGCTGTAAGTAATTCTATTTTATAGCATCATTTACATGTATTCATCAATTATTCTAAAACTGTAGCGCATAGGGAAAACAGAGGCACTGCCTCTGCCCTGCAGATGGGTGACGTGAGGCCTTGCGGCACGGGCAGGATGACACCAGCACAAGGGCAGAGCTGCACGGAGTCACCTGCGGGACCCCGGCCTGCATTAAACACTCCGTGTCAAGATGCAAAGCGAAACAGCTGGCAAGAGGGAGGAGAGCTGTAATTACAGCCAACAAATTACTCCTGAGCCAACACCTACTGCTGCTGAGGCCTTGGTCTTGAAACAGAAGCCAGGAACAGGAGGTTTTTCCCTCCTAGGTGAGCGCTGTAATCCTCTCCTGCCACAGCATCATTCTCTTCATTAATAAGACAAGCTCTGGTGTGCTCCCTTTCACTCAGATTTATTATTGTGGTTTCTCTGTCTGAAGAAATTTGTCTCTCTTCTGGTTACAGCTATAGCAAGCGTCTCATGGCATGGTTTTGGTGTGGTTCTTTGGGTATTTTGTTGTGGTGGTAGTGGGTGTTGTGTTCTGTGGGGGTTTTTTTTGTTTGTTTGTCTGTTGGGTTTTGTTGGTTGGTTGGTTGGGGTTTTTTTAAAAGGCACCCAACAGTCCATATAATAGCTCACCTGCTCTTCTAAGCTTCCAGAGCGATGTAGTCTCCAATTCTCAGATGCTGGTCACACTGTAAGCCCTTTCTAAAGCAGGGAAAGTCAAAACAGGCTGGGGTCTAGATGCTCTTTGGTAATATAGCTGGCCATCAGTTGATACCTGAAGCAACAAGACAAGTAAACCAGTTATTGGAAATAATTTGTGTGAGGTTTGTTACACTGCTCAGTTACCCACCACTGCCGCCATTTCTTCCCCAGGTGTAGTTCATCAAAGCCTGGGGCTTTGGAAGGTCACAGCTGTGGATCTTCTGAGATACACGGTCTGCTGCGAAATAGCATCCAAAGAAGGGTGAGTGATGTCACTTTGCTGGAAGGGAAGATGCATACCCTCTCCCTAACCTTAGGATCATCAAGTTCCTCAACTCTATTTTTCCACTGATTACTGAATTTCTCATGCTTATTCCCTCACAGTATGTGCTGTTTATGATGACATCAAAACCAGTGTCTTTTTGAAACATTAATGCTACAGTATGTGTTTAAGTGTAATATCTAAATCAATCCTTGTGTATTTTGAATATGTTATGTCGCTAATGACATATGGCAAGACCCTGCACAATATAAACATGCTACCTCCTTTTTTTTTCAATCTCATCAGAACATTCTATGTATTTGCTGAGTGATTGTCCTCAGCTCAGTCTTTGCTTATTGATGATGTGGAGAAGGTGCGCAGGGAACAACTGTGTCCTGCCTCATGCAGTAAGAGTAATGGCAGGTTCAAAATGAAAAAAAGAGATGCCTCTTCCGAAGTCATTATCGTTAAACAGCGGAGATCTTTTCTGTTGAATGTGCCATGGTGCCCTTGGCAGCTCAGATGAGAGGCTTATGTGGATGACCACATCCTGTCAGCACTCCTGTCTCACCTAAGGATGGATCCTTGGAAGGACAGAGTCTAATTTCATGAAGTGACTTTTTCATTTACGTTTAAGAGTTGTGAAAGGCTTTTCGTATGGTAGGAGCACTGGCTTGAAAGAGTTTCTTCAAGAAGCTGCCACAGTACTAAGCTTGCTTTCATTTAGATGGTTTTCCCTTTGATATGCTTAATTTGCAGTAGTGACTTGGCCTGAGAAGGTGATTGTGGAGATAAACATGGCAAAGATAAATCTCAAAGCTGGTATATTTGTGTGGGTCCCCCACTTTGGCCAGGGCGTAGACTTCCAGCTGAAAGCAGTCTTGAGTTGATGGCAAACTTTGCTAGGGGTGAAAGTTAGTTATTGTTGCATTATGTTTCAGTACCTTTGTAAAGTAATGTACTTGGCTTATGCAAGAGTCATGAAGACATCCCTCAGATTCTGTTCTTCCCGTCAGGAGTCTTTTGCCCTTGCACTTGATTTGTGCTCTCAATTATAACCATCCCAGTGGGACACATAACTCAGATTTTATGATAGAATGAAAGTATAAAGTTATAGCTTAAACTGTATTGCACTCCTTGCTGGGCTGTGCTATGCATATTGAAAAAAAAAGGTCAAAATACCACCACAGAAAGGGGCACATGATGTCTTTATTTGTAGAGCAGAGATTATATTGGATGCTTATATACCAAGACTTACTGTAAGTTTAAGGGCACAAAACCTGAGGTTTTCATTTAGTATGGCTAGGATATGTTTTAAAAACTGTCAGATACTGGTTAACTCTCAAACAGTAGCTGAAGGAACTGAACCTTTTACGTTTGCTGTCGCTCAATGCTTAACAGTTTCAGATGAATGCAGCCTCTTGTTTCCTATGCAGCCAAAGGTTCAAATATAGACTGTACTGCTGATAAAGTAATAACAGAAATTACCGATCAGTTCTAAACTTTGAAAATGTTCATTCTTCTTTTGATGACAAATCTAGATCTAGCTTCTATATGTGGAAAAACCCCAAAAGTCCTAAATATAGCTTTAGTTTTCTACTTCATAGTTACAAGCAGAAAATACCCATGAATCAATAATGAAGGCCTGTAAACACTCTTCTGGCTCTATAGCGTACTTAATCTCTACCAGGGGCTGTTGTAAACCACAATTCCCTAGCTGCAATAAATGCTGCAGGCTCCGGAGACAAGCAAAAAGTTTAATTAAAAGCAAACTGATATATATAAAACTGCTGATGCAATCTCTCACTTTTGCATCTGAAATACATATATAGGCCTCTTCCTGGAGACACTGGATGATTTAGACTTCAATTTCATTTAAGAAGCCTTTCAACTAATACTATTCAGCAAGTGTCTGTGCACATACTATGTAAAGACTTTCTGTTAAGTGCATTGATCTCCCATTGCTTTACATGCCTAGTGTATCAGCTGTTGAGTTATTTGCCTAATTTAAGAGACTTGGCGACATTTTCCTGTGCTCTGAATAGCCAGGCATCTCTGAACTTTTAGGAGAAACTACATTTGGCAGTTAATGGGTAAGACAGCAATAGTGCAATAGATTGTATTTTGGCTATAAGTGAGCTTGGCAAGGTTGAGGAAATGTCTCGCTAATCACAGAAGGACAGGGGTTGGAAGGGACCTCTGGAGACCATCTAGCCCAACCCCCTGCTAGAGCAGGGTCACCCAGAGCAGGCTGCACGGGAACGCGTCCAGTGGGTTCTGAATATCCCCAGAACAGGAGACCCCACACCTCTCTGGGCAGCCTGTGCCAGGGCTCTGGCAACCTCACAGGAAAGATGTTTTTCCTCATGTTCAGACAGAACTTCCTGTGTTCCAGCTTGTGCCCGTTGCACCTAGTCCTGTCACTGGGCACCACAGAAAAGAGTTTGGTCGCATCCTCTCAACAGCCACCTTTAAGATACTTATAAGCAAAAATGAGATCCCCTCTCTGTCTTCCCTTCTCCAGGCTAAACAGGCCCAGGTCTCTCAGCCTTTGCCCACAGGAGAGATGCTCCTGTCCCCTCATCATCTTTGTACCCTCCGCTGAAATCTTTCCAGTAGCTCCATGTCTCTCTTGAACTGGGGAGCCCAGAACTGGACACAGGACTCCAGACGGGGCCTCACCAGGGCAGTAGAGGGGGAGGAGAATCTCCCTCGACCTGCTGGCCACACTTTCCTTGATGCACCCCAGGATACCATCGGCCTTTTTGGCCTCAAGGGCATGCTGCCGGCTCATGGACAGCTTGCTGCCCACCAAACTTCCAGGTCCCTTTCCTCAGAGCTGCTTTCCAGCAGGTCAGCCCCTAACCTGTACCGGTGCATGGGGTTGTTCCTCCCCAGGTGCAACTGATGCTTTAGCACCAGACAAGCTCTGCTCATGTTAGCAGCATTTTACAAGCTGTTCTATTAACACTTAATGAAATGCAGTTTCTTGTTGATTTGTGTCCCAAGTCTATCCTAGCACTACACACTTCAGCCTGAACTCGCTCCTTCTCCTGCCGTGCCCTCATGCACTGTAGCTGTTTGCTGGACATGACATGGTAGGCCCTGTAGTTGATTCACGGGAAAGTCTGAGTTAGATGGTACCTTTGGAGACACATCTGGTCCAAACTGCTGTTGAAAGCAGTGCCTTAGATTAGGTTAGCCAGGGCATTGTCAAGCAAAGTCTTTAATACTTCCATCATGTAAAGGTCCCACCACTTCACTGTGAAGTCTATTGCAAAGTTCAGTTGTTCTCTGGCTGAAGGATTAATTTTTTCTTATATCCAGAAGGAATTTCCCCTAAAGCAACCTGTGCTCATGGCCTCTTGTCCTGCCATTGGAAATCCTTTTGAAGGGAGTATCTCCATCTTCTCTTCAACTACCCTCTTTAGATGTTAGAGACACTGACTGGATACAATATTTTGATGCTGATTTTTCTGAACCTGGAAAAGGAGGAAGATGATGACTGTTGTGGGACTTGAGAATAATACATGGTTTAGTTGGTTTTGCTTTCTGAGAAAATAAAAGTACTTTTTCCTCAGAGAATAAAAATAGCATATGTGACACTACTGAGTTTTGGCATAAAATATATTAAACCAATGTTTGAGAAGCAAAATTGTTTCTGACACAATATGAAATAAACAGTTCTAACTAGCTCTTAAAAATCAGAGGTCTAGTATTGGGGACCAAATCACAATGCTTTATATCTTTGAGCAAAAATTAATCTATTAATCTCATTTTATTTATAGTGATCTGGTTTGGTTTACATCCATATGGTTTTGGTTGTTATACACTGTATTAATGTATTGCAAAATGAGAGTCAACTATGGAGTCTTCATAGCCAAAACTTTTCTTGTGTTCTTGAGGAAACACCGTAATGTGTCTGTTGCCAGTATGTACCCAGCTAGATCCATAAAGATGAGTCTTGCGTTCATAGATGTATTAGAAGGCCTCCAGAAGATTACTGAATTAGGGATATCCTAATCAGCTATTGTTAAATCAAAAATGACAACTGCATTTTATATTAAGGGGGGACTTTTAAAACAAAAAAAAAAAAAAAAACAGATAATGAAAGAAAACCACTAGAATATCTGTTCATTAACTGAAGCTCTGTTTGTTGCAGTAGTGATCACACAAATCAAAGCAACCAAAGATACAGCCTACAGTTAAAAAATTTATCTTTACCTGTTCTTCAAGTTTGTTTTCATATGGAATAGCAAAATTGCAAATGTATGGAATAAAAGAATAAAAGACTTCATCTTAAAACATCTAAAACGCAGCTTGGAAATACAGAATGAATTTCTTTCTGTACTGAAACAAGCCCAGGACCATAGATTAACTCACTCCTGTTGCAAGACACTAATATAAACATGACACCTCAAAAAAAAACCAAAACCATAGCAAAACAAATGAAAAAAAAAAAAAAAAAGAAAAACAAACCCCAAACCAAACCAACTGAATAGCAGTGACTTCATCAAAACATAGGCCTTAAAAGAAATTTTGCCTTTTTCATCTTACTTATTTGCCTGTTTCATCTTATTCATGGCAACTCTCCTGCCATGAGCATAGTGATGTGGAAAGTAAAGCAAGGGGAAATAGGTTTAAATCCTATAATAAGAAACCCCAGTCTTCAAAGCATAGTAATATGCTGTAAAATACAAAATTTAACAGAAAATTTTGGTATAAAATTCTACCGGTCTCTCTTGCATTCCTTCTGATTGAGCAATAGAGTCAATGTACTTAAGTCCTTTATTTATTTATTTATTTTTAAGTTTGCATTATCTAACATAGACTAACTACATAACAGGAGTTCCTGAAAAGCAGAATAAGGTCTGGATATGCACTAATGGATTGGTGTTTGAGGATAATGCCCTGAAAAGTGTCCAGCCTGATGCTAAATGAAATGTTTAGTGGGCTAAAACTACTGGAAGCCAAGACAAGGTTGAAAGCCAATATGATGATACTTGTCCATTTTCTCCTAAAGGAGGAGGGAATCCTAAAAATGGAAAATTAGAAGCAGGAAGAAGGGAGGGCATAGGGAGTGACTCAACAGAAGACAAAAATGCAACTGAGATTGCGTATGTGCAATATGATCAGGCTGGAAAAATAATTAGTTAGGCTGGGAGGATGGCAAAATGAACCTGTACTGGAAGAAGTTGGCTTAGTCAGGGGATAGAAATCTGATGCTGGAGAGAGTCTGAAGCTGAGCCTGATCAATCCAATTTGAGTTTTTCAAAATGCAAATTCCTTCTGCTCAACAGGTCATTGTCTAGTGAATGGAGTATACATTAGCTTAAAGTAACTCCATAGGAATTGGTCTTCAAACTGAGAGTTTGTCTCAATATCTGAACCCTTGAGTGTGTGAGATTCTGCAAGTCAAGCGAGAGCCAGAAGGATCTCCTGCAATTCAATATTCAGCAGCTGTTAAAGCTTTTAAGTTCCTAATGTGCAAGAGGGAGTCATGGGAAAAAGAGTCAGGGGAAAAGAGGGTTTAGAAGCACTGTTATTTGCTTGCAGGTGTAAATGTCTACTGAAGATTGAAGTTAAGTACAGGGGAACTGGCAGAGAGGACTTGAAGACAAACACAGAAGCTGCTGTCAAAATTGTCAGTGTGTGTATTAAAGATGGCAAGGATTAAAAATTAAATACTGGATTAATATAACACATCAAGCTGAAATAAACTGGGTCTGAAGAGGTGCTGGCGAAAGATCAGACTGGGGCATCAGTGATCACAGCAGGGGTGTGGAAGTATTATATCTACAGATGCATTAGAAATATAAAATGAGGACTTGAACTTGCAAACATTGGGAATCTGCATTAAAGCTTCAGCTGCTAGACTCATCTGAGATTCTGGGAGATGCACATGAAGCTTCCTGGTTAAAGACAGACACCCAGACACCTAAAATATAAGGAAATTGTACTTAAGAAAATCCGTAAAGGAGCAGTAGAAATTATAAAGAAAATCATTGGAGCTTTAGTTATAGCTTACAAAACACCAATATGAATCTATCATAACATCTTCCTTCCTCATTTCATACTTATTTAACATGTTTTCCATGTACAATAGTGCCTTTATACGAAGTTTCAACTCCTTTGCAGCAAGTGTTACTGACTTAATATAAAGCTGCTCTTTGAAAGAAGAGTTACATTCCCTTTTGGCACTTCTAAATATTTCTGTTTCAACTTTGTGCTCCTTTCCCCCCAAGATCTGAGTTGCAGAGCTGCTTCCTTCAGTCCCCGGTGGAGGCCTATTTGTATTGGCTTTGATGTAAGCAGTAAGCTGCTTGGTTTAATTTTAACTTTTCAGGGAAAGCGTTTATTCACAAATGAATTACACAGCATGAAATCTTAAAAGCTGCAGTTAGATGCTCATGGAAAAAATGCATAATGAGTTTGGTTGGGAAATATGTTACAGAACTGATGTTCTCTTCGTCTAAAAAGACAATGTGCTTTTATGAAGAGAGAGCGGGCAAGATGGAAAAGACAGGCTCTGACACCGACAAGGAGAGGGCTGCAGAGTGACATCTGATGTGCCCGTTAGGTGAACTGCATGTGCAGACTGGAATGAGAGATGCTGCACGGAGAGAACAAAAATTCCTGACTTCCAAATAACACTTCCAAAACGTAGTCTGCTGAACTGGCCACCTTGCTTTTCAGATGTTTAGCAATGCTCTGCACAGTAACAAGACACTGTAGGAATTACAGTTAATTCTTGTCATATATGTTAACTCTCTGTGGTCATTTGTTTGGTACCAACAGTATGCATCGTATTTTAGAGCAGTAATAAATTGTTATGCTTGAGGCTGGGTAGCTCCCACAAGCAATGTATCTTTCATCCACAAACTTCACGGATGCAGACATCACAGCTCCTTTCATCCATTTTGTTTAATGAACGCTGAAATGGTAGATGGTACTACAACAGCTACAAATCTGCATGGCAATACTGGGGTAGGTTATGAGCTGAAGCCTCAAAAAGATATCTCCTGACTCTGAAAGCAGATGTGGGAGCCAGGTGCTGTTTTGGTGGAGCTGTGTGTGTCCAACATAACAGCCAGAAACAGAAATGCAAGCAGAGAGGGTTTTTTTGGGGGGGAAAACAGCACTTTGAGTACATTCCTTGTAAATAAACAGGATTATATAAAAGAAATTGCCATCAACAGTTAGTCTTCCCAAGGGAAACAACATGCAAGACATGGAAAGCTGATTTACTGCTGGGGCTAAAGAATAAATTCTGACTGTCTCTCAGAAATCAAAAAGACCAAAATAATCTCAAGTAAGAACCATCAGAAAAGGACCTGGGGGTGTTGGTCAACAGCCGGCTGAACATGAGCCAGCAGTGTGCCCAGGTGGCCAAGGCGGCCAACAGCATCCTGGCTTGTATCAGAAATAGCGTGGCCAGCAGGAGCAGGGAAATGATCGTCCCCCTGTACTCGGCACTGGTGAGGCCGCACCTCGAGTGCTGGGCTCAGTTTTGGGCCCCTCGCTACAAGAAGGACATCGAGGTGCTGGAGCGTGTCCAGAGGAGGGCAACGAAGTTGGTGAAGGGTCTAGAGCACAAGCCTTATGAGGAGCGGCTGAGGGAGCTGGGGTTGTTTAGCCTGGAGAAGAGGAGGCTGAGGGGAGACCTTATTGCTCTCTACAGCTACCTGAAAGGAGGCTGTAGTGAGGTGGGGGTCGGTCTCTTCTGGCAAGTAACAAAGTGATAGGACAAGAGGAAATGCCCTCAAGTTGCGCCAGGGAAGGTTTAGATTGGATATTAGGAAAAAATTCTTCACTGAAAGCATTGTCAAGCACTGGAACAGGCTGCCCAGGGAAGCGGTGTAGTCACCATCCCTGGAGGTGTTTAAAAGATGAGTAGATGTGGCACTTAGGGACACGGTTTAGTGGTGGACTTGGCATGGTTAAATTTACAGTTGGACTCGGTGATCTTAAAGGTCTTTTCCAACCTAAACAATTCTATGTTTTCTAAAAAGATGTAAAGTAACAGCAGGTAGCTTCCCAAGATGAGCTTACAGCTGACAGAACTGAGGAGATAAAACTTTCAGGGCAGCTACACAGTGTCTGGGCAAATTGGAAAGCCCAGCTGCAATGCTGCCAGCTCAGAAAGACAAGATGGATAGATAAAGCCACCAGCCAGCTGGCTGCCACTGATCAGAAAATACCCTAAGAAGTACGGAAGAACAAAAAAAAAAAAAACCTTGACTGCTTTGGTTCATACCAGCAAAGAGGGACTGCAGCAGCAAGGAACTTGCAAAAGGAAACTGAAAGATTGTCTAGAAGTTAAAAGCTGTCAAGATTCCTTTATGTGGAGCCATGGATCCTTGCACTATCTCAAATTTTCTTTTACTTTAGATACAGATGCTAGTGTTTATAGACCCAAAAATGAGTGCCATAAGAAAGAGTGGAAGGTTATAACTATGAAAGCCTAAATTTTCTAGGGACACAGCATCAGTCAAGACTCTGCAGAATGATTCTGCTGCTCTTGGTTTGGGAACAGTAAACTCAAATAGACCTGAAACATAAGGAGTTGTTGTGAGACAGGAAGGATGGAAGCTTTACCTTGTAGTAACCAGAAAATGCAAACATTAGCTGTAGAGAAAATGTCTTATTTCAGCACGCAGGTAAAAACCTTCCCTGAAGTTCTAAGCACTGCTTTGCTATAAACCAGATCTTCTCCATAAAGGAAAATTCACCCGCAGCTGGAGTACCGCAGGTGTATGAAAACCATCACCAATTTTATATTGGGTGATTATTTCAAAATTGTTCCATAAAGTCACTGTAATTAAGCTTATCAGTGCTCTAAATGCCTGGGATGAGTAGGAGGACTAATGCCAGATAAAACCCAAGGAGGATGGAGACGTTGGTTTTCTGTGCTTGCAAAACCCATCCCTGACCCACCAGGTGATGGCAGGAGAAGCTTCCGTGGCTGGTCACCACGTACAGTTTTTTTCCTCTCTCTGAGAGGTGTGTAGAGCAAAAGGTGATGATGTGTTAGGTTTCATTAGAGGCATTTATAAAGAGAAATCACATTAGGCCTGAATATAACAATGAAAAATAGCGTAACGTCTCCATGGGTCACAAGAAAACATGGAAGAAATTACAATTGATGGAAGTAGCAATAATGTGCCAGCTTTTTCTGGGAGGGCTGCAGAGACATGTAAGATACAGTAATGTAAACAAGAGGGACAGTATAATTAATTTGCTTGATAGACACCACAAAGCAACACAAGATAAGCAAACGAGAGCTTGATGTGGTGCAAGGAGGGAGATTTGACAGCCTGCGCAGTAAGAATGAGTCTCTCAAATTGTGGTGGGGATTTTTTTGTGAAAAGCTATGCTTGGAGGAGATTCCTAGAAGCGACTAAATCGAAGCATTAGGAAACAAGTCTGTTAATCACAAATCAAGATATTTTTTTTTTATAGAACGGGGTTAGTAAACTATTGCAATGAGCTACAGGGTGGGGAGGAAGGCAGCGCATGTGCCCAGGAATCAGCCTTCAGGAGAGCGTGCGGGCTGCAAGGAGGGGTGGGATTTTGCTGGAGGAGCCGGAGCCGTGGTCTGACTGAGGCACGAGGGGCTGGCGATTTTGCCAGACTGCACAAGGGGAAAGCCAGGTGTGGTGCAGACATCTGGCAGAAGGGCTAGTTACCTCTTGGTCCCGCTTGAGATTTTAAGGACTTCAGTGAGACAGGTACGATGGCAGCCACAGGCTGGCCGAGCACACGTGTATGTGGTTTATCCACTGTGATGTTTGGGTCTGCCAGAGGCACGAGAGCTCAAAACCCTCTGGTCTTCCAGCCCTCAGCCAATGCTGTCACCTCTACTTACTACGTGCTGCATCACTGCTCTTTCTACACCACCCCACCCCACCACCCCCCCAAAAAGAACCAAATACGCCTGCAGCTGCAAGGGTTTCTCAATTTTATCCTTCCAGTAACACACAAGGAACATCCTTATCCGCCATAAATCATGCTTAAACTAATATAAATATTTGTTCATCTAGGGCCCTTTTAAAGCTGTGTTACAGCTTTACCTGTAATTCTCATTAGGCAACACTGCAGCTTGTATCTGCAATAACATCTAAACCAGTTGTTTTTCTGGAACATCTGTGCTCAGCTGGCAGAGGCGGGAGGGAGACGTACAGTCTTACTGATGTAACTATGCAGCTAAAACACGTTTCTGCCTCTGAAAGTTAGAGAAATTACAGTCCTGTGCCAGCCCGTGACCTCTAGATTGGTGGATATGGACTTTATCATGTGGAGCAGTCAGCTACAAATTAATGGAGAAAAAATTATTCTTTGTCCCGTGAACCATGTGAGGCACAGACTTACGCCATTATTTCTTTCTTCAACTACTTTTCTGGTTCAGTTCCAGTTCAACTCCGCCTTGGCCTAATCCCAGCCAGGCTGAATATGAATTTCAGCTGGACCAAAATCTCTGCTGGTTCAATGCCTCTTTCTTGTTGTGACAGAGGTATTATCTAGGAATCAGAATGCAATTAAGATTGATGAGTACCGAGATTATTTTCTGAATTTTGTGGCTCTTATAGTTGTATCTGTTCCAACCTCTAAATCTTCATGGTTTAAAAGGAAAGATTGAGGGATAATCAGAATATGTATTCTGTGTAAGCAAGACGCAACATGAGAAAGACACTAAACAACCTTGGCAAGCAAGGGAGATATATAAATACCTTACAAATAAGGGAGATATATATTACCAATATGAGAGGCCTATATAGAGATAAAACAAGAGCAGACACTATCAACTTTGTGTGTTTTGAAGCCAAAATGCTCCAACCTGGACTGAAACTCTTCCCCATAACGTTACTTGGCATTTAAAGCTAATTGCAAAGTTAGTGAATAAATTCTCACAAAATACAGTGGGGAAAAGGTAGATATTATTACTACTGTTATTAATATGCTCTTTCTTATACAGTGATGCAAGGCAGAAAAGATTTGGTTCAATTGACCTGTATTACAGGTGTTACAGCACAGAGAGTTCTGACCCAAAACTCTCCGTTTGCCTCCTCTCCCCCATCCTTCAGATCTTGAAACCTTTCTGAATGTAGTAATATTTATCAAAGACTATGATTTTGTACTGTCATCTGACTTCCGGGCCGCCTGTACTATTTCCACGGTAAGCATCTCGATGGACTGAGAAACAAATAGCCAACGGTGTTGCAATATTTGTAGTGTAAATCGTTACATCGAGCATCGCTGTTACTTTGGGAGGACTGCAGAGTATTCTGGACTTAGGTAAAATACAACTGTGAACTACTTGTGTGCCAACTAAAACAGCACAAAAATATATTCCCTCCGCGCCTAGCAGTTGCGAGGCTTTCACAAGAGAAAACACAGCGATCTAACTATAAATAGCAACTTAACTAAAATTAGATAGAACTGGCAGGCTCTCGTCTATGAATGGGAGCACTGTTAATATGCTCATCAGGTACTGGAAGGGCTCCAAATCTGACAAGGCATGCTATGGCGCAAACTTTCTGTGCCTGGAAAAATGAGCCGAAATGGCTGAATGAATAGGGCTGGGGATGTTTTCATAACTGGATAATAATGTCAGAGACTGCCTGACGATGCTGATTAAATTTAAAGGGGGTACTGCAAGTAGGGATATTTCTCCATATTCCTTATTGCTTTGCTTTGTTTATGCTAACAGAAAATGCTGTTAAATCTAATGAATAAAGAAATATGGGAAATCATTTAGGGGAAAATTAATACAGAGATACTCAGTAAAGTTAAACCAAGATGGGTAATGGTGTAAATTTAAGGCACGTAACTGCTTTTGGATGTTTTCATTCAGAAATCGTTAAGGCTTCTCTACACTCCTACATGGTGAAGTTACTGACCAGTGAATAAAAATACTAATTGATGGTACACCAGGTACTCGGTACTAATCTGCTGCCTGCTCCCCTGCTATGGAAACACCAAAAATGCTATTTGGCTTTCTCCAGTTCAAAATAGACCCTATAGCATAGAAAGTGCCATTATGGTCACAAAGCGGTAGAGAAACTTCAGCTGCACAGATGATATATGCTGACCTCCTTTCTACACGTAGCACCATTGAAATACAATCACTTCTGCACCTGCTCTCAATCAGCCTACACTTCCATATATAACTTTTTTTTTTCCCCCTAAAAAAATTAAGTTACCTCATACAAAGGCACCTTGAGGGCATGCTGTATTTCCACAAGGGAAGTCAGAGCAAAGTAGCTGATGAATTGTGAATTTACACTGAGATTATTGTACAGTGTCTCTCCCATGTTGATAAACCATTAGTTTACTTCAGTTTAATTCACTTTGAGTGTGAATTAAGTCAAGGTAATTATGGCCAGCTGACTTGTAAATGAGCGTCCATAGAGAAATTATATATGCTCAAGTTATATTCACTTTAATCTCACATCTTTTTTTGTTAATTCACTTTGACATTTGTGTAGGACAAGCCATTGGGTATCTTGGGCTTGTGCCAAAGCACCTTGAAGATAAGGAAGGAGATTTTGAACTAGTCTCAAAAGACAGAAGAAAAATCTGATTCTCAGAGGCTTCTAGGTGAAAAACATTACAGAAATTTTTCTGTGAAGTAGAAAACATATAAATGGTTCAATCATAAAAGTGTCTTTAAATTTAACTGATTTTTTTTTAATGAGAAACATTAAAATTGAACAATATGGTACTTGGTCTATGCCCTTCTCAAATCAGCACTTGTCAGCCATAAGGAAAACACACATTTAACCCTGTTAAGTCCCAATTAATCTGATCATTTAAATGAGCTAAAATATTTGCTATCACGTCTGTTTTTACAGAAGTCATGTCTTTCTATAGCTGTTTTTAATGTACAAAATTATTTGAGTCATACATAATTTCATTTTCGTTCTGGCTTCAGGAAATAAGCATAAGTCATTCTAACTCCAACTCAAAAAATAATGACCCTTTGAAACTGATGTTGCTGCAGCCCTCCTGCAGATTTGTCACCATCGTGTTAAAAAGACCGTACCGGTGGTCTGAAGGCTTCACAAAGCTGTAATGAAAAGTAGGTTTAACCTTAGCTTGCAGATAATGGCTTTGGCTTAGGAGAAAGTTTGTGCAAACCAGCACTTTGAAATTTAATTTTACAGGTGGTTAAAAATAAGACTGTTGTTTCTCATGGAGGGGATTTAATATTTGGATTAACCACTTGATTAGAAAGGTTATGACCTTTGTTTATGGAATTGCTTCTGTATTTTTAGCCCAATAGGAATGAAAGCTTTGATGTACAGAGTGCTGACAGCGAAGTATGTATTTTCACCGGGGAAATGTTATGTGTCAGTTGAGGAGAAGGAACGAAGTCTAATGAGGATCCAAATGCGCTTGTTGAATAACCGTGTGTGCACGGAGGGGAAACAACCAAAGCGACAAGCTTACCGAAAACTTCCTATATGAAGATATAAAACTCGTTAGAATGTTGCGGTATTTCTTTCGGAAAACCTCTTTTTGGAAGACCACACACAGACTTCTTAAATGTAGTATTAAACTCTGAAGATTCAAGAAGAAAAGTTTCAGAAACACAAATATCCTGGATTCTGAACTGGGATCTCGATAGTAAATATAATTAAACAAAACATAACAAAGCAACTAATGAAGGTTCAGGCTCCGCCCCACCATTCCGGCTTTCTCCCCAGCCTCCCCCCGCCTCGCTCCCCCCACGCCGCGCGGGCGGCCGTCACCCGTGGGAAGCCGCCGCTAGAGGTCAGGGGCTCATCGTTCTCCGCAGCCGCCGCGGGAGCCACGCGGGCTGGACAGGACACCCCCCTGCACGCTGCCTAAAATCATGGTTCTCTTTCTCCTTCACTTACCTGGAGACAGAAATACGGGCGTGACTGACGCCCTTTAGAAATCAGAACGCTTAAAATTTAGTTAAATTTTTGTGTAAGGAATTCGTAGAGTTTGATTTCCATTGAAAGCCCGTGTCTCCGTGTAATTTGTGTAATTACCTGAGATCGTTTGATACCCTCAGAAAACCAGACTAACCTAAACTATTTTTTTTTTTTTTTTTTTTTTATTTTTTTTTTTTTTAGTGGTCCCCCTGCACCTGCCACTTGGTAAACTTTTGTGGGGGATGTTGTAGTGTGCGACGTACAGGGATGAAATTTCCCAAGGTGTAATGAAGCATTCATTGATTTGAGTTATTGCTGTACCAAAAATAATAGCGAAGCTATAGTTTGCACATTAGTAATGGTGATGACCATAATTGTTAGATGCAATACTTGCATTGTATGCAGCAGTTTTTTACAGTGATTTGAACCAGCCCAAAGGAGATGAATACGCTTCTCATTTGGTGACGGATACCCCTGTCCCTTGCATTTAGACTGGGTACTGGTAGGTGAAGAGTGAGACGATGTGGACCTAGCAACGTAGACCCCGCAGTCTGACTTACTTAAACCAAAATTGCCAGAGGGATATTACATTCAAAGAAATCAAGTACTCACAAATTACGTAAAAATTCACAACGGAATAGTCAAAAGCAACATAGATTAGTGTTTGCCTAGTGATGTGGTCTCTTACCACCGCAAAAGCGAGTAGCCAGCTGGGCAGGCAGCACAAGCATAGGAACAGATCAGCTACTTTGCCCGAAAGTGCGGGATGCTGGAGAAATACTGTTTGGTATAGGGCTGAAAATAAAGGACATGGAGCTAAAGCAACTAGGGGAGAGGAGGTGACCAGCTGATGTTCCTGTCGCACAAAAGGCATGGGAAATCAGGCTTTGTTGGTTTTTCGGCACACGTACAATGTCTGTAGGTATAGAAATAGTTCTACAAAAGTAAGTCCTTAATTTTTCCAGCTTGCTCCCAAGCACTTTATTAACTAGACAATTGGTAATACTACCTTTGTATAAAAATATGAAGAATGTAAGAAGTTTATTGGGTTTGGTCTTTCTCAATGAATGCAGTGAATATTCATAGATTAACACAAATAGAACAATCATTTCAGGTCCAGATGTATAATATTTTCATGGATTATGAATACTTTTATATTGAATATTTTTATACAGGTTCATAACATAATGATTTGCTGATCAAGGCTCAGAAGTGCCTAAGAAAAATCAAGAACTTAATTTGTTAAAATAAGGTGTTATTTAAATTAATTAACTAAACCAGCACAAGGTGGTGACACCACTGCAATTGTCTCTAGCTCTGCAGAACTCCACCTATGCTATTGCACTCCCAACATCAGGTCTCCATGGGAATACTCATTAACTGATCTTATGCTGATGCCATCTATAGGCCAATGGCATGTGATAGCCTGTGCAACAGGTATTTATTACGCAGCCTTACAGTCACTTGAAAACACATGCGGACTACATCCAGCTGATTAATGGTGTTTCTTAAAGGACCAATACACTGGGCTCCCCACTTAACCTTCTCTTTCATGAAACTGTTCTCGTGACATGCCCCTGTTCCACAGATATAAGCAAGAGCGGGATTTTTTTTTTTTTTTGCTTTTTATAGAAGAGGTAAAATATCATCTTTGCTCTTCTTCCTTTGTTAAATAAAACAGTTGGGTTCAACATTTTGTCATAAACCATTCAGTAGTGAAAAGAGCGCTCTAGGCTACCTGGATGGAGCCCTTTGGATGTGTGCTAATCAGCCCCAAGCATCGCTGCCATTCCAGCACTTTAAACTTCTGGTTTTGCTCGCTTTTCACTGGAGACACTTTTCCCCAGGAAAATCTGGAGAGAATCCAGCTTCTCTTTAAAATGTATTCCACTTGATCTACAGAATATCTTGTGTAAACTGCACAGAGATGATCTCCAGACCTTACTCTTTCTTTCACTGCCTCTTTTAGAATGCAGTAAATGTTCTTACAAAGATTTCTGTGACAGGAACAACAATCATTATATATATCCTGGAGCACAGTTTTTTATTCATTGTCATCGTTACATTTTAAAAATATTTTCCAGGTATGTTGGAAATACATAATTTCAGTTTGTGATTCAACCCTGTACCTCCATGCAAAATTGCAGGGGACCTTCAGTGCAATGTTTTAGAATCCTGCTAGATTGAGGGTTAGTATAAATTTCATCACTGAAAAACTCAAAGCGTGCTGATTCTGAATTTCAGAGAGATTCAACTTTATTATCAATTAAACACACGCAATAATTGACTGAACATCTGGCAGCCAACTTTTAAAGGGCCTTACCCTCTTCTTGAGGCAGTTACCCTCTTCTCTTTCCTAGACTTTTTCCTGGTTTGTGTTCATTTTGATTAATAGAGAATCAAGATCCAGAACATGAAAGCCATATTGGAATTACTGTATAAAGCCATAGGCCAGAAACGAAAACAAACCTTTATAATTTTCAAGAACATAATTCCAAAAATTGCACTTTTATTCTTATAAATGCAGGCCAATATTTCTAAACCCATTTTATATATATATACACATTATATATATATATAAACCTTCATCACAGCATCTGACTAACCTCAGGCTGTTCTAGAGCTCAGGGGAGCTCTGCAATACATCGTTCAGGTTACCGGTAGTTAAAAGGCAAACCTGTAACCGTCGTGACAGAAGGGAACATACAGAAGGAGAAGTCCTTTTCCCTTGATGGCTTAAGACCCTTCTAAATTATTTCATTATGTTTTAAAACTTGCTTTTCACTCAGTAAAAGGATTCCTGTTACTACACTAGTGTTTTACAGTGAAGAGAAAACTGTTTTAAGAGCATGGCTCTGAAAAAAAAATAAGGTCCACTGTGTTTATTTGATTCAATACTGCATCTGTAAGAGAGTCTGGATTTTCTTGTTGAACTTTACATGGAACTACACATTTAAAAGAAACAGTACAGTGAATATTCAGAGAACCTTGCTAGTCACCAAATCTCTGCAATCAGCTGTAAAATGAACCATATTCACAGGTAAATTGTGAATTTTGTTAGAGATTTTAAGCCTTTTTAATTTAAAAACAAACAAATAAAACAACAACAACAACAAAGCAGAAGCCACCTGAAGATGATAATTCCCTGGAGTTACAGTTCCCAAGAGAGCAGAGGGAAGGAGAGGAATGCAAGAGTAGTTCTTAAATTGCAGAAACTGAATCAAGACATTAAATTCATGTGGCTCCAACTTCAGAGTATAAACATGGGGAGACCATATCCTAAATTTCTTTGTACTGGGGCGTGTTAGTCTCCTCTCTTTTCAAGAGACAGATACACTCGATTTTTCTTCTAAAGGCTACAATTCAGGGAAATGCACTGTAGGTTCAGAACATCTTTCAGGATCTATCCCAATTTCAAAAATTGCAAACGATATCAGAGATGAAATTTTGCTTTCTCTGCTACAAAAGTCTCTGATGATTTCAGAAGAAAGAATAAAAATCACAAAGCTTTGAGTACCAGTCAAATTGATTAGGAGTAAGGAAGAACTGTGCTGTTACAAGTTTATTTGGGGTTTTAGGGGATGCATTTTGGTGGTGGGGATTTTTGGTAGTAGAGGTAAGTCTATTTATCCTTGTTCAAAGGACAAATGGAAATTCTTATAAGCAGCAGAACAGAAAAAGTGTGAAAGTCATTTTATGTCTAGGTTTTTTCTAGTCTCTCCACCTTGTTTTTAACATAGCTTGTTGCAACGTAATCACCGGTACAAAAGTCCACAGTTACTCAAGGTCTGTTTACTTCATGCAAATATTTTTGTTATGATAGAATCATTATTCTAGAGGATGGCACAATTGTCCTGTTACTATTTTAAACCAGCTGCTGGTAATATGAAAGTATTCATAGAATACTGAAGAATACTTCAAGGTTTGCTAAAACTGGATTTAGGGTTTATTTTAGTGGTTTTGATGACGAAGTTGCTCAGATTCTGCTGTCTGTGCCATAAAGCTTTGCATGCATCTGAGAACGTCCTCAGAAGAGGGACTGCAACGTTTTTTTTGGAAATGTCATGTAAACGCATTGCATGTCAAAAAGTCATTCTAAAATATCACCTGTTGTATCAAGCTCCCACTAATCCTAATAGAGCTAGGAATGTTGTGCAGCTACTAGATGCTGTGGAGAGTACAGCGATGTGCTTACAGCGGTACGTTACAATACAGTTTCTTCTGGTGCCCTATGAATGTAATTTCCATCCGTGCTGTAGGGCCACAAAAGATGTGCTTACAGATCCGTTCGGGCTTCAGCGCGCGCGGTCCCATGTGGGGTCTGAGGCTGTGCCTTGCCTGAGGTAAACACAAAAGGTGTTTTTATTCCCTACATAGAGTCCTTGTAAAATCTGCGGTAGCTAAATTCTCTTTGACTGACATTGAGAGGAAGGGTTTGAACAATTCATGAGTACAACCTGTCAGTGTTCTCGGCGAGCTCTGCTGTTTTTTGCAGGGCTGAATTCTTAAATTTCTGATGATGACTATACACTGACTACACACTTTGTCAGCAGTGCAAGGTTTCTGTGCATGCTCGCAAACAGGAAGAATAACTTTGTTAACACTAGATGATTGCACTTCATAAAGCTAAGTCACTGCAGATAGTAATTTTTTTTTTTTCCCCTGAAAAGCAATGCTTTTTCAATCCATCTAATGCTAGAAAGGTTAGTATAAAGTAATATGTTCTCTGCTTCTGCCTTCATATCCCTATAAGTTCCGGCACATTTTTTGGAGGCATGTCGGTAAAAGGTGAATATATACAAGAAACATGTGCATCAATGTATGTTACCCCTGAGACAGGGATCATAACTTTATCTCTGTCATGGGGTCTGCATGAGAACTGACCTCCAGCAGCTGCTGTACAGGCTGCAGTTTTGCTATGTTGACCGCTGGTACTTTTTGGTAATGATATGGGAGGAAGAAGAGACTGTAATTTTGCTGTTTGTTGGGATAGTTCTAAGTAACTTTCTGGTTTTGACTCTCTTCTACACTGGTGAATCTGGCAAGGCAAAAATAGTCACAACGTTTTGTCCCACAGAACCCCTCAGAACCGAGATAAAACCTAGTCATTTTGCTCAAGTGCTCGCAGGGTATGGGATGGGCAGGTTGTGTGGTACTAATCAAGACTAAAGGGCAGACATGTCAATAGCCGTCCTGCCCGTAGGCTCCACTCAGAGTTCTCCACTGTCAACAAAGTACAATTTGAAGGTCTCTGTTTCTTTCTTCCACAATGTCTCTGCATCTGATAGGTCTCAGCAGTACATTAATTTTCCCTTTTTCATATCAACTTCCCACTACCAAGCCCCAATCTAAATACCACCTATAAAAATCAATGAAGCATGCCAAGTCCAATGTGGTGTTAACTAAACATACGTGCCACGTCAAGCTTTCACCGTGATCTTTATTGTGACCCCTGTGTTCCCCAACTCTTCCTGGATGGTATCTCCTGCTGTAGCAGAAGCTCCTTTAGGAGGAGCTATCCTTTTATTTGCTGTAAGGCATTCTTCTCTCCCACGAGGAATAAAAAATAACGGTGGGTTACACTGTGCACGGCATGAAGGACATGGCTGCCAAGAACCAAGACTTGATCCTCGTGTTCCACAAAAAGAACAGCTCAGTGTATTTAACACATTGTTCCAAGTGATTAATCCAGTGAATAAAGGTGGGTTGTTTGTGGTTTTTTTTTTTCCCTAAGGCACATGAATATTTTTAAAAAGTAAGTTTAAATTCTGCTGGAGCAACAAAGCCTTAGAATTGAATTACCTAATTTTTATGAGCCCTATGATGACTTGTGATCAGGAATGGAAAACCAATATAAAATAGTGGACTACTGTATCAAACATATTTGGTCAATAATCTTTTTGGTATCCAGGAGCTTATCAGAAACCTGGTATCAGGTACAGGCTGCTCTGGGTACAGCCTGTTGTTTCTTGCTGGAACGCTATCCAGTTCAGCTCTCCAAATTCAGAAAGCTGCAAACAGATGTATATTGCAATAAGCATTCAGTATAGATTTTCATACGTTTGTATTATCAAACTTCTCTTTTAATGTAGGGTTTGTCCCTTTACTACGGAGTAACTCTACCTGGAGGCTATTTAGTGAACAGCCTTCTTGGCCTCGGGCCCATTGGACACTATTTAACATTATTTACAGAACAGAAAAGCAGGGCCACCAGATTAGCAACCAAATCTAAAACTGATTTCAAAGTACATTCTCCAGTAGTACAATACACCTCTTTCAAATTTATGGGCATGAGTCGATATCTGAGAAAAACATGGAATCAACCATAACTTTTACAAAGACAGCCTGACTTTTATGAATGATGGGGACAAATAAAATGTGAATACCTTCCAGAAGAAACCACTGTAGCTAGGTCTCAAAGGTAACTAAAATCTGACTAGATTAATTTAACATCTGTAGGTATATTTCTAAATCAAAGCATCATTTCTGTGATATACATACCAGCAGTAAAGTTTCTGTTTCTGCAGTGGGGGGGAAAAAAAAAAAAAAAAGTAAGAGTTAGGAACAGAAAAAATAATGAAAAAGGGTTAGTTGTTCCAACTGGACTCTTCTAGGAATTAGGGAGTTTAAAAAAAATGAGCATTTTAATAGTATTTTTCATCAGAAATTAATTGGGTTTGGATTAAGTACATTTTGATTCTAGTATTCCACTCTGATTTTTTTAAATGTATAGTTCACCTTTATTTACTTAATAACACATATTTTCCTGTATATACTTCATGGGATTGATAGTGGGTTAATGACTAATTTGAGTCTTTGTCTTTGCTCTAAGAGCAAATGAAAGTTGTTAAACTGTCTTAGGATCTTTAGCTATGTGTAGGCAAAGAGCGCTCTACAAAATTAGGTGAAATGATAAGATTTTGCCCCAAAGAACTGAATACTCAGGTAAACAGGAGCAAGAAATCTAGTGTAATTATATTGATAGCAGTCAATGAAGAGCTGATTAATAATAAGTTTTAAAAAAAAAATTGCAAAAGGAATAGGTTTTTAAAGACTGATATAAAGACAACAGGAAAGGACAGTGGGTGCTTGTTAAGAGGTACATTGCCCCAATCAAGGGGTTTGAAAATAAAGGGGGAAGAGGAATAAAACTAGTATTGGTGCTATGGGAAACCAAACAACCCAATAGTGTTTTCAGCCACTCCTTGATCTACTTTTAAATAGCAAAAGCGAGTGGCCTTTACCACCTTCTTCCAAGGTGTGGTTTAACAAACAACTGAACTGATGTAATACTTTTCAGCTTCAAGGGGGAAGATCTCGCTTCCTCCTGCCCTCTTCTGAGGTCCTCTCTGTGCCCTTGTGCCAGCTCCGGTGGCTCCCAGCTGAGTCAAGTCAAGTCAACTCAACTCAACTCAACTCAACTCAACTCAACTCACTAACCTACAGAAAACTATCCAGTCTTTTGGGGAGGTTAGTGAGTGAAATTTTGACTTACTAAGGGGTTTGAAAAGTACCAAAGCACAAAGAAAGTAAATGGTGCAGCTCATGCCTGAAGAAAGGGGTTGGAGGAGGGAATGGGATTTTCCATTTTCAGCAATGCTGAGAGCCTACATCAACATTATCCCAAAAGACAACTCTGCTGCCAGAATACCATAAAATACAGATCTGTAGCCTGCGACATCTCTCTTGGAGGATTTCTTTCTGACTCAGTTTCCAGTCCTAAACTTAGCCTATGGCATTACCCTTAATAAGAAAAAAAGACACATTTTCACTTTGTGTTGTAATTAGAGCTTTACTGAGTTGAAAAAAGGGCTTGGGTTTGTTTTTACTTACACCAAAACACTTGTCTTAGAGCACAGTAATATGTAATAGTTAATCTAACTGTAAAATCTGAAGTGGAGAAGACAGCACTTGTAATTCTACCACCAAGTAATTAGGTGATGTCAGCACACTCACACCCTTGGTTAATCTAGCCTCATTTACCCTATAATAATATAACAGTGCCTTGCCTTCACCCTGTTTTTTCAGTGGCACAGGTAACTCATTCTGTGTATGTTGCATTAAAGGCTCTGTGTGTGTGTGTGCGTGTGTCTGCGTGTGATGACAAACCTGCTGACATGCGAGAGAGTGACAGGGCACTTCATCTTTTACATAGCTTCAACAGATAAACTCCCAGAATGTAAACATTTCAAGATGAGACATATAGGGTAGGTATACAGACAAGATTTTTTTTTTTCTTTCCAGATTAAATAGAAATAAATTGGAGGCATACTGAGCTATTGGATGCATTTGAAAATCCCAGTCTGGACATTAAACAAACATTTGTAATGCTGAACTCCAGGATAAACAGCAAATATTTTGTGTTCTTTAGCAAATATTTACAGAGTTACACACAGATGAATTAGGTAATCAATGAAACTGGAATCAGGTAACATGACTCAAAATGGATCCAAAACTCGATGATACAGCTCTAATTAAGCACTCTTGTATGATGCTTCTTGTTCTTAGCTGCTTCTGGAACGGCATCGGTGGTCCACCTGGTGTATTTGCCTGTCCTGTCATTGGCGTTTCCCGGTGCCTTGGGAACCTTTGGGGTTTCCAGCTATGGCTGTCGAAGCAGGAACCCAGACAACAAGCATATGTGAACCCTGAGAGGTAGGCAGCTGGCAGGAAACCAGCTTTCGAATATTTGCTGCTTTATGTTCAAACATTATGAATTTTCTCTGCCAGTTTCTAAAGCCAAAATATACCTCAAGCCATAAATGAGAGGTAAAAAGGAAGATAATTACATTAATATATGCAAAACTTTATAATAATTTTTTTAAAAAATGGGGAAAGCCCTTTAAAATAACAGAGTTAAAAATGAAACATCTGGTGACACTAGTATGCACAGAAGCAGAGTTCAAAGGCCTGCTGCTTATAAAAGTCCTTGCTGTTGCCTTTTTTGAACCATATATCCAGATTTTTATTCTGGGTCTTGATGCATTTGGAGTGAGGGAAATGATCTGAGAAAAAAAGGTTTCCTCGTGGTTTTTTTGTTTGGGTTTTTTTTTTGACTGGCAAGACATTAGCTCAGGGATTATTATGAGAAAAAATCTGTTTAGAAAAAATGCTGAATATTGCAAATATTATAGGAAAGCTTTGGAAAACATGCTGGATTTGCATCTAGCTCTGAACGCAACAATTTTTACTTATTGGGTTCAGTATCAAATTATTTCCATGAGGTTTCCAGAAGTGAACGGAGCATTTCAGGCACGGTTTCACTAAAGAGAGGAAGGGCTAGCTGCACAAGGATCTGTCATGTGCATTTTTGTTTACTTCTGCCTGTTTGCTAACCTCCAACTTCAGTGAGTCATGGTATTTTTACTACCATGCTATCCATTCCATAGGCTTTAACACACTGCTCCACTTTAATAATTAACAAAGTCCAAAGGTATCCACCCCTCTCCCACACAGATCTTCCAGCTAAACACAGCTCCATAACCTCCTCTTATTTAAAATTGTTCTTTACGGTTTGGATAAATATAGCGTTAGTAGTTGATGCTTTTGTGTTGCTGAAAGGACGTCCTTTCCCAGTTCTCCAAGCTCAGAAGACTTGCAGTGTTACGGCTCCTGCTGCTGCTTACATTCCTCCTGTCCAAACAACCGGGACTTGCCCATGCTCCAGCCCTACAGACATCTTCTGGCTTGGCTCCTCATGATCCAGTTGAAAATCACCTTCTTTTCCAGGATTCCCTATAGCTGCCTTCTCACTAAAATAAGCCCTGTCCTCCCTTTCCTCATCCCTCAGATCACTCACTACAGCCATCTTCTCTTTGGTCAGGCTCAAGTGTGGTTTGATGCCAGGCTGACTGCAGAGGTAATGCAGATGGAAGGAATTCAGCCAGCGCTCCTTCATCACAGCACGCCACCTCTCCAAGACG